>JALPQD010000403.1:1067991-1224492 GCA_023101885.1 Typhlomys cinereus
GCAGGAATGAGTGAGAAAACAAGGGAATGAGGGACCAAGCATTCCTGCCTGTCCTCAGCATGTCTGACGCTGCCGAAGTCTTGACGATAAAGTCTAAAGTTATAGTTTCCTTGTCTAGGAAGCACGGTTGCACCAAAGAAGGTATCAGTCCGAAAACTCTTCTAGAAAGATTCCAACAACTCTCATACAAGTTTGATCCTTCCTGCTGTCTCAAATATTAGAGAATTCAGAGAGTAAAAATTGGTACTATATAAACTATAGTAAGGACTGTGTCTCCTTGGGACTCAACAGGTTTGATCTCACCAATCAGGGAGGATATAGGACTAGCAGAGAGATGGTAACCATCCAGCAAATGGGACACTGACACCCCCACACACACACTACTCTGTCCTACTCCTATTCTTCCATCTACCTTTGAGTCTCCTCTTATATTAAGATCTTAGTTTAAACAGTCTTTTATCTTTGATTAGGAGATGACTTTCGATATCAATTGGGATACAGCCAAGGGCAGTGCAGGAATAGCAAAACTGAAAAACAACAAC
Source organism: Typhlomys cinereus (assembly GCA_023101885.1). Lineage (NCBI taxonomy): Eukaryota > Metazoa > Chordata > Mammalia > Rodentia > Platacanthomyidae > Typhlomys > Typhlomys cinereus. Next base: position 1,068,534 of record JALPQD010000403.1, read on the forward strand.
AAACCATAATTCAGAACACTAAAGACCCTACATTATTCACCTGGAATCAGACCAGCCAAATCTCTCCCCATCCTAAAGCTCAAGGAACCTTGCGGAAGAGAAGGGTGGCAAGATTGTAAGAACCTAAAGATGGGGAGGACCAATAATATGCAAGATACTCCACACGAGTTAGGGCTGTAGCAGCCAAGATTGGACTTCGCATGATCTGCACAATGGCTGACATGTCAACGACCCCCCAAAGTCTAGCACGGATCACAGGGGAGAAGGCTCCAGGCAGTAGGATCTTTAGAGACAAAAGATTAAACAGTCATAATAGAGTTCCCATGCTAATAAGGAACCCAAGAAGGGGCCCTGGGCTATGCCACTGAGTCTTGAACCCTCACCAGGGTGGAGAACTCTGAGAGAGGTTAGGTGCTCACATAAATTGATGCTCCAGGGGATGGAAAGGAGGAAGGGGGAAGCACTGGGAGAGGGAGATGGGGGGGTGAAAGGAAGGGGGGGGAGAGAGTGCAATAGGGGATGACTGGGAAGGGGAGGAGGAAGGGAGAGGATGGGTGTACCTATTGAGTTTGTGTGATCAGGAAAAAAATAAAAAGTGGGAGAAAAAAATCCAAAAAAAAGAAAGAATGAGCTTTGTCTCCATTCATTTTCTGTTGCAGACCACACCACTCTTCCAGGCTCACTTTCACAGACCATGTTAGAGTGAAGCTGGAAGATAGTGATTATCCCTGGAAAGCTGTCCATTCCCAAAGGGAAGCTGACACTCTCTGAAAGAAATGCATCCAAAATGCGAAGTTCTCACCATGGCTTGAGCATGGATTTGGTACCGGAAAGTCATATTTCGGGGATTTGGTGTGGAGTTCTATCCTCCTGAGGGGATTAATGGAGTTCTCATGAGAGTCCATAAGTTACTACAGGAAGGTTTAAATTAAGATTTGCTTTCTTTTGTTCTTCTACCTCTTTTGACATGTGATTTTTTTTCTTCCATGGGCTTTGCAAGAGGTTGAGCAAGCATCATACTAGTAGATTTCCAGGACCTCAAGCAGAAACAAATTTTTTTTCTTCATAAATAATCAAGTCTCAGTTGTTCTGTCACAGCAACAGAAAATGAATGGAGACACAGTCCTTTTCTATAGTTTATATAATGTCCACTTATCTACTGTCTGAATTCTTCAATATTTGAGACCGCAGAAAGGATCACACTTGTAATGAGCTGCTTCCCTACCACGGTGAACTCAAGAGCTCTCGGCCTTAAACAGACTCCAAATGGGAAGCCAAAATAAGGTCTCTGAAGGATCCTGCCTTGCGTTGGAGCCACCAATAAGGAACAGGCAAAAACAGCACCCCCAATACACACACACACGCCCTTTAGATATTGTCTAGCACCTGTCCAGCTCACCCCCCATCTACATCCTAAGCCAACAGAGGAGGTTTCTTTTGTCCTCTGTTCTCACCATTATACTGTTATAAGAAAATGGCAAACAGCACTCAGAGATGTAGAGTAGCAAGGTTTATTTGTGCACCAGCGCTTACTTGGAGCAGGGGGAATTCCTTTCATCAAAAAACTGGGCACTACGTTGTTTCTCTTGTCTTTTATACAGTGAAATTTTCTGGCCTTGAGCATTCTTACCCAAGCATTCCCAGTCTCTCCCTCTTCACAGGTGTCCCAAGATTCTGGCTGGCACCACTGGGCAGGTGCTACAAATGGGTGATAATCCTTGGCAAATGGGTCTTAAGGAACCCCAGGACCCAGAACCATAGTGACATCTGGGTAACTTAGTCCATGAGTCACAGGGTGGTCCAGACATTGTAAAATTCAGGGTATGCTCTATTCTATCCTAAAACATTCTACCTGGTCAGTGCTGGGGATAGGTTCTGAGCCCACTGAAGCTTGGCCAAACTCCTGACCCATTTTACATTTGCCTGCCTTCCCCTTTAGAAGAAAATATAAGGCCCTGGGAGTCACCATTTCTACAATAAAAGAACAAGAATGTTTAGCATAGTTGCATACAGGTGTTAACTTGACAATTGGGGGTTCAAGCTCTGGGCACATTTGTAAAGAATTATGGTTGAGTTAAGATAAGCAAACATGCAGGAGATTGTCTAGTTGATAGGAGGGACCACGCCCATGGTAAGTGAAGCCATTCCTTGGGCAGGTGAACAAGATGAAGGGAGTTGGTTAAGGAAGTTGGCAGTCTTCTGTATACCTGGCCAGACATGCTGGTCTGGCAAGTGAAGGTTGTCCCCCTCTCAGTGGGCCTACGGATATGTCGTGGGCTACGCTGGGTAAGGAGCTGCACAAGAATCGTGAGTCAGAATAAAATCCCTTCAGTGGTGAATTTATTAGAAGCATCCAGGCAAACTGCGACAATCTTTGACTCGTGGATACCCCATCAGGAAATAATCACCAAGCCCTGCCTGAGTCCCCCTTTGAAAATAAGTGACCAAAGTAAGCAGTACAAAATAAAGACTCTAAGTTGCTCGAGGGAAAATGTATCTTGGTTTCAAGGAAAGGGGGTGAGAAACAAAGGGTAAAACTTGCTGTTCATCAGCTCTGCCAATGTTCCAGGTTCCAACAGGGCCATGAAAGTGTCTGACCAGGAATTGCTGAGCCTTGAACCAGACTTCTGGCAGGGATGAAAGTTCCTGGACTTCTATAAAATGAGCCAAGGCCTCCAGCTATTAGAATTCAGCTCACATAGTCAGAGGCAGTCCTGCCCTAGGGCTTACAGAGACAAGAAGGTGGATGAGCGTTGGAATGTGTGAAATCACATTTTCTTTTGCAGCCAGAACAACTGTGGCTCCAGCAAGAGGATCCAAAGGAAGACATAGACACATCCGGAGTCAATAGATGCGAGTCTGAATCTTGAAGACAGGAGTGAGCCCCTCAGGGCGCTCAACAGAGCCAGCAGTGGCCAAGAGAATGAGTGGAACTAATCGCCGAAGTCAGGAAGATGGGAAATCTTCCCCTTGAGTTAGAAGGGCAGAATAGATGCCAAGCCCGAGAGCTATGAGATGAGTGGGGGCGTGGCCCTTCCGTGCCTTTTCCACACCTGCTCCCACCCCAAGGGCTGGGAAGCAGAGGGGATGAGTTGCTGTGATTCCTCTCAGTCCCTCTTAGGGTTAGACCAGGGGATGAGAGCTGGAGGGAGAAAAAAACAATGTTCGCCGTCACTGTGACCCCTGCGTGGTCAGCTTGCCCTGTCTTGAGTTCCCAGCCAGTGTCCTCTCCTGGGTGGTCCCCTTGGCTGCCCCTGCTATGCATTCCTATCCTGCCTTCCTTTCACCTTGTCAGTTTGAGGAAAGCCACATTCTCCTGCAGCTCTGACCACTTTGTCTCCGATTATTCTCAGCTCTGGTAGGGAAGATTTCAGGACGGTGTCTTTTCGCTGTCCGGGCGCAGCCCTGGGGCTCCCGCTCGTCTCCCCCTCACATCTCTGTACTGTAAGAGCCCTCCTGCTATTCAACTGCCCTTCCAGAGCTTCATCCACCCTGCCCTAGGGCCTCGCTCTCACCAGAGCTGAGGTGGACGAAGCATGAAGGTGTCACATGCCGGCTTAACTCTGCAGTCACAATCCCATCCCGGAGTTGTGTGTAGCTGTACAGATTGTCAGTTGCTGGATATACAGCACAGAGGTGACGGGCCCACTCCCTGGTCTAAGGGTCCCACCCTGAGCCTTCGCACTTCTCGCCTACATACTCTTAAATCTATTTTTCTTTATTTTCTTTTACTTCCCTGGCCTGATGAGATGGTACACAGAGCATAATGCCAACTATGTTCTCTGCCGCACCACTATACAGGCTTGATCGTCTACAGTGATTTGCCTTCCTTTTAACTCTGTGCGTGCCTGTGTGCAGAAATTCTTTACCTAAGGCACAGAACATTCCATGAATTCTTGCCTACTGAATCTACCTGCACCCTGCGGTATGTCCGAAAGAAAAGGTGTAAAGCCATTATGATGTAGAAATACTTTTAATTTAAAAAAAAATCCAAGCATACTTAGGAGCCATATTGCACCAGGGTCACAAAGTAACATAGATCATGCTTTTCCTCAAAACTCCAAAGGGCAGGGCTGGAGAGGTGGCTCAGGGGTTAAGCCTCCGCCTTCCAGGCGGAAGGTCCCGAGTTCGGATCCCAGATCCCACGTATAGACGCCAGATGGAAGCGGGGGTGGCCTGCGCTTCTGGTCCTGGTAGGGCGGAGCCTGTGAATCCCGGGGCAGAAGGAGGTGGAGGCGTCCATGGTGGTTCGCGAATTCATCCGTGGTTCTACACACACATACACACACACACAGACACGCGCGCGCACATACACACAGTTGAATAAATAATAATAATAAAAAAAAAAGAAAAAAACATTTTAAAAAAAACTCCAAAGGGCATCTCCCTAGGTCCTACTTGAGTAATCTTAAAAGTTACCTGGAGGCCAGGGAGATGTCTTAGTGGTTAAAGCCTTTGCTTCCAAAGCAGCGGGTGGCAGCACCACCCGCTGTCCTCTCTGTGTCCCTGACCCAACTAAGTGGCCCTCTTCCAACATCAGATGGCCATCAGAAAACACCCTTGATAGTCCATTCAGGCGGTCTATACTATTGTCCCTAGAGACCCTGGTCATCCAGTTCAGTTCCCTTATATAGACTCCTGGCTGCAGAGTTCCTGAGCCCTGCCTCCATGGGTGTGATTCTGTATTAATTCTAACGGCCGACACATCTATTGACTCCGTATATGTCTATGTCATGGATCCCTCGATCCCATGACAAGCTGATCTAGTGGCAACCTACAATTCTAGTCCTGGAAGGCGATGATGGGCAGGACCAGTCCCTGGTCCAATAGATAAGATGGAAAGAGCTGGCTCAGTACATTGACAAACAGACACGCAGGCAAGGAAGAAAGTATGTCCCTCTCTCAGCAGTTTCTGTGGATACATTATGGCCAGTTCCCTCAGCTTCTAATGCTGGTATGAATGAACTCTCTCACTCTCTATCTATCTATCTATCTATCTATCTATCTCTATCTCTCTCTCATCATAATAACTTACACTTTATTTTACTGTTTTTCCCAGAAGACAACTTTGTCTATCATTTTTAAGAATCCACCTCTTTACATGGGCTTTGGTGGAGGTCCTGGGGCAGCACCACCAGGTATAAATCAGGGTGGGGGTGTTCCATCCTTTTGGGCTTCAGGAGATTGGCTCCTGACCACCTTGCTGTGAGCAGCACAGTTCACACAGTAATGCAGTTTCACATAGAGCTTGGGGAGAACATAAGCGTGAAAGACACTGGTTTCAGAAATGTCTCTGATGGCAGCGGTCTCCACGATGTTCCAAATGATGAATTTCTTTATCACCTTGTTCTTAGGTCTGCATCGAGTGCAGTTCCTGTAGCGAATAGACTGCATATGGCCGCAGCCCTTTTTGGCTCACCCATTGTTCCTTCTTTTCTTGGTCATGTTGGAAGCTAAGACCCAAAAGAGTGGTATGAACTCTCTTGCCATGCTAATGAACACCAAGAAGAGTAAGCAAGGAAAAAAAAAAATCAACCCCTTATTTCCATGAGTTGTTTTGGTCATGCAATTATATCACCTACAGAAGAGAAACTGAAGCAGTGGATTGACAATTTAAAATTAAAGATGCATTAAAGAAAAGTTCTGTTATTTCCATGTAACTGGGTAGGATGAGCTGTTCTATTTTGTTTGAGTGTGGAAAAGGCTGCATTAATCACAAGAATGCATCCTCCTTCCCTTTGTAAGAATACATCAAAACTCAGCTTTATTAATCAATCTACTGTAGCCATCCCACAGACTTTGATAAGTTGGAAATTCATGTTTTTGTCCTTTGTTCTCCAATGTGTCACTGAGGGCTCTAAAATGGAATCACAAATTTCGACACTTTTTTCTTTTCCTGTAGACAGCGTTCAGCCTCCCAGACTGACTGCTCTCTGGTACGCACAAGTAACGGGGAAATTCATGACCAGTTCCTGATTGAGCATTCTATGATCAGTCTTTGGCCAAACCTTCTGCCTTTGTTAACTGTTGTTTGTTCTGCATGATGCTTTCTGAGAAAAAGAAACTTGTGGTGGGAGAATCCAGAATTTGCTGGCCCTCTCTCACAAGGGAGTGCCTGACTGGTCCCTCTTTGAGAAGAGCACCCCGCCTTAGTCAGTTTGCATCACAAGAGGAAGGGGCAAATTAATCTTCCCAAAGATGTCTCTGCATCATTAAGAACTTTATGCCCCTGTTCTTAGAGGCAATCCCTTCTTTGTTCCCATCCCCTGCCTTCTGCTCTGCTGCCTTCCTTGCTCAGGTACCGGCTGTCCCCTCTGTGTCCCTGACCCAACTAAGTGGCCCTCTTCCAACATCAGATGGCCATCAGAAAACACCCTTGATAGTCCATTCAGGCGGTCTATACTATTGTCCCTAGAGACCCTGGTCATCCAGTTCAGTTCCCTTATATAGACTCCTGGCTGCAGAGTTCCTGAGCCCTGCCTCCATGGGTGTGATTCTGTATTAATTCTATGGCCAATGAAGCCTTTAGCACACAGCAAGGGATCCCAAAGAGGAACTATTGCTCCCACAGCCTTACGCACCTACAGTCCTGCCACAGATTCTCAGCCCACCAGCTCCACTACCTGCTGTCTCACCACCTGTAACTCCACTCCCACCAGAAAATCATGACCCAGAGCCTATAGCAAATTGAATTGGAAGACCCCCAAGATAGGGAAAAAGGCTTCACTAACTTAGAATCGGATCTCCCAGGACTTCAAAGACTCTCCAACCTTGCTCAGAGAAGCACTGGGCAGGGACCGACCATCTTTCTCCAGGGACCCCTGAACTAGACTCTCGTCCAGTTCCAAGGATCATCTCCTCCTGGCTTGTCCAGACCAGGAGGCTGTGAGGCTGGGACCAGACCCTGACTGGCCCTCCTGTCAGAGACTACTCAGAGAGTCTTCTGGAAGGGAAAAAGGGCTCAAATATACAAACAACGGGCCCAACACCAAGAAAAAGTATTTGAGTTCCAAGAAAGAGCCGACTGTGGCTCCGGCCCTCGGGCTGAGGCATGTAATAGGCACATTTAATCCTTTTGTGGCAGAGAAAAATAAAACAGCCCCAGGAACACTCAGCCAAGAGTTTGGTCCCTGGCAATGGCCAGTGGCTTACTTATGGAAACAGCTGGACTCAGTGGCGACAGGATGGACCCTGGGCCTGAGAGCTCTAGCAGCCACCATGGTCTTAATCCAAGAAGCTGATAAGCTGATGCTGAGACAGGTCGTTAACGTGAAGTCCCTCATGCTGTGGCTTCTCTGAGGGACAACAAGAGATGCCATTTACTGACTAGTATTAGAATGGCCGACTACCACAGATGTGAGACTTCTCATATAAAACTGGAAACTGTATGCACCCTAAACCCTGTCTCTTTTCTGCTGGTAAAACTGGAACCCCACCCCCCCCAACCATACTGATGAAGTATTCCCCAGCCAACGTGGCCTGGCTAAACCAGCTGATCTAGAACCCAGACTTCACCCTGTCCACTGATAGAAGTAGCTTCACCTAGGATGGACAAAGGATGGCTGGCTTCCCAGTGACCTCAGAAAAGTTTGGAATAGAAGCAAATGGATTGCCACAAGGATAGTCAGTTTGATGTACAGAATTTTGGTCTTAATCGGAGCTCTGGAGTATGTCACTGACCAGCAAACCAGCAATTACAGACTCTAAGTATACTTTTCCCATTCTGTATGCACTTGAGACTATCTATAAAAAGAGAGGACTCTTATCAATATGAAAAAAAGAAAAAACACGAACAAGAGACACTCAAGAGTGCTGGAGACCATCTAAAAACCCACAGAGGTGACAATACTACACTATAAAAGACATCAGGAAGAGGTTGACAAGATGAGCCAAGGGAACAGAATGACCAACGGGACATCCAAGGAAGCTGCCAGACATCAGGACACTATTCCAGAAGCAGCTTGGACAGCCCAGATACTGTTGGCTCCAAACCTCGCTGATGATCCAAGTACACTAGAACAGAAGCAAGAAAGGCTGCCATAGAAGGAAGTCAGGAGACATCTGAGGTATGGTAGATACCGCCACATCATAACGTTTCCATCCCACGAAGCCTGGAGTTTTGACTGGTACTTTAGCACTATAAACTGGGTCACCGAAGAAAGACTAAATTAGACTCTTTGCTTGACAGGTACTATATAGCAAAATTGCCCAGCATATACAACCACATCAGCCACAAGATTAGAACATGTGCCAAAAACAATGCCAGCCACCAACCACCAGACCTCCGAGAATCCAAACTGCTGACATGTCGCCTTTCAAAGATATACTTATTGACCTGAAGTCAAACCCAGCAAAGGTTGCTGGCACCTACTGATCACGGCATGCGTTTATTTGGGATGGGTATTGACAATACCCGCTCAGAGAGAGCAAAACAGAGAACTAACCAAATCTCCATTAAAAGAAGAAAAAAGAAGAAGACGCCCCCAGCTACGGCCTATCTTTACCAGTAGAGTCAACAACGGGTCTGCCTTTCTTGCAGAAGTCACCCAGAACCTCATCTGGATTTTAAAAATCAAATAGAATGGTCTGGAGAGATGGCTCAAGGGTTAAGTGGAAATGGCAGCAGCCTGTACTTCTGACCCTGGAAGGTGGAATCCGGGAAACTCCAGAGCAAAGCAAAGAGGAGGTACCACAATCTGGGTGACTTCTGAACCCAAAGTCACCTTTGGGCCGCCACAAATACACACAGTTCCCTTTGATTCACACAGAAATACGCAGAGAAAGACACACACACACAGACACACATACAAAAATAAAAAAATTAAATTTTAAAAGATCAAAAAGAAGCTATATACTACTTATAGACCAGAGTTCAGGGTCAGTTAAAAGAGTCAATTACACCCTAAAAGTCACACTGACTAGACTCTGCCAGGAAACAGGGTCACATGACTGGATATCCTCTCCCCGACCTTTCTCCGGGATCTTGCTTGGGCAGCCCCCACATATAATAAGTAAACTAAGGGGAGACTCCTTTCAAATCAATGAACTTAGCTTGTCTCATCAGCTCCAGGCCTAAGAAAAATACCTCACCAGATCCCTAAAATGTCCAAGAACGAGCTTCTCTTTCACTTAAAGACCAAATCCAACACTCACAGCCGCCTGGTGATTCTAAATGGGTTTTAAAAAAAAAAGCCACTGCAACTCACTGCCATCAAGGTTTCAGCAGCAAATTAGATACATCGTTCTCAGGTTAAGAGGGCATCTGCAGCAAAAGAACTCCCCACATGGATGACCACTGCCAACCTCAAAAGTCCATCCAAACTGATTCTCCAGAAACCACCACGCCACAACTCTGTTCTCATCACAAACCAGAAAGCTGACCAGCTTGTACATGACAGAAGCCTGAGGAATAGGCAACGGACCCCGCTCCAGTTGTAAACCCAGAAGTCAATGCACAGCAGAGGCTTACATGTCTAATAGACGGCTTTATCTAGTCTTCTCACTGCAATGCATGAGCACCCCTTGTTTGAGTCTGAGATTGTAGTTCTTGCCTTGCTCCTTGCTGTAGAACAAGAATTCCACCATCTATCCACCAGGAGGAGCATAGTCTACGAGACACAGGGCTTTGACTTCCTCCTGGTCCTGGAATTGTGTTGTTCATGACTGAGAAAAAGGTTTCAGACGCTTGCCTTGGTGTGGTGCAGCTGGTGTTTGGAACATGGAGCCTGAAATCACTGACTTTTCACTGTGTCTCCCAGCCCTGCCCTCAATCCACACTTGGTTGCATTTAAAAAGTAGGCGAAGGATGTTGGGAAAGAAGCCATAGAATGCATGAAGATCACACTGGATGAGAATTTTCTTTATTGAACCCAGATATGAAGGGACATACTCCCTCACGAGGAATTCCACCAGGCCAGCTCAGGCTGGTGGAGCAGCCCACAAACTGCCCTGCACGGTCAGGCAATGCCAAGTGCTTGTCCTCTCAGCCTTTGGTTGGCAACGTCTGCATTTCATTAACTTTGCACATGTTCTCTTTCTTGGTGCACGCTGTGGCTGTCGACTTGTAAAGGGAAACAAAGCAAGAACAGCACGGTTTTCATCAGAGCCAAGAGCCATTCAGAGGGTGAGCTGAACCCACCCGCAGCAGGGCCGGGAGATCGAGGCTTACAAGAGCGCCTTTTGTTGGAACCACAGATCAGAGCCAAGTCCTCTGTGTCCAGTGATTCCTATGCATGGATTCCTTGCATGAAGTCAGTTAGCCCAGGAGGCTGGCTCTTAGCAGCTATGCCCTAGGATACAGCAGTAAAATGACCACCTGCCTCGCTCTAGCGTCTGAGGGTCTCCAGCCCTGTGGAGCTTGGAGAGCCTTAGTGGTTTCTTAACTGAGGCACTAGGTCTGCCTGGGCCGGTAGATGATGCCCCTGAGGCTGATTGTGTCTACCGGCTTAATAACGTGCTCTGTCCTACTGTCCGCAGTAGCCACTGATTGTCTCAATTACCCAGTGACCTCGCGATTATCCATAAAAATCTAATTATTAAGTAATCCTGTCATCTCAGCCACAGTAACCAGCACCCAACTCAGGAACTAGCATGACTAGTTCCAAGGGGGCCTCCTGCATTCCCCACAGTGGTTTGGTTGCTGTCCTGATGTCTGGCAATATAAATTGTAACACCCCACTCAGAACACAATCAGCTTGACGTTAAGATTCATTCATATGCCAGCTATATTGTACATCTTACTCCTCCACCCCATTTCTTCCCGTATCCATTTGTTAGCAATGGAGTTGATATATGGGTCCTATCCCCAGAATTTGATTCCTATCTATACCATTACCTTATATCCTCTTTTTTCTCCAAATTGAGGGTGACGAATCAGGGTTATCAGGAGGAATAAATAAGATAGCATGGTTACATCACTAGGATGGCCCCTTCTGAGCTATAGGAAGCAATCTATAAATGTCTTTCCTTCCCTCCTCCCTCCACTCAAGCCTTCCATTCTTTCCCTTTTTTTACTCATTCTTTCTTATCTGTTCATTTTCCCCAGCTGGGTCTTCTGGCCATATCTAGCCTCTCTTGCCTTTGTCCCAGCAGACAGCTTCTTGAGGTGCTGGAGACCTGCCCTGTCCTCACACCAGGAGCAAATGTCCACTGGGGCAACACGGTATGTCCAGGCCCCTGGGATCTGGAGATCTAGAGACCCCATATTGCCCTTCTGCTGATCCTCCCACTGCCAGCCCCCAACTCTGAGTTTCCTTCTCCATTCCACTGTCCTTACACCCTGTGCTTTCTCCTTTCGTGAACAGCCACATCAATGCCCCACATTCCCGGGGCACCTCCTCTCTCAGCCAGGGCAGCACTACTCCCCAGATCCCTGCAAACTCATTTGCTTGAAATGCCTTCAACTCGTTCCTTCTCTGACCCATGCCAACATTTTCCTCCTGCATTACAAGACCTTTATCATGGATGCTGTTTAACCCACATTGTCCTCCATGCATTTCCAAGGCAAGATCCGGCACCACCTACTTCTCCACCCCAAGTGCACCCCCCAACCTGCACCTACACCAAGAACACTGTCAGTGTAGTCCAGGTTCCTTTCTAGCTCAGCGATTGAGCTTGTGCAATGCAATATGTTCATTCTTAGCCAACACTCCCATTCTCTTCTCTTCTTCCCGTGGTCTAGGTCACACCCCCCCCAAAAGTCTCTACTCTAGCAGCTCCCCCTCCCTGCCATGGTTAGTATGCTCAGTGACAGAGGCGCAACACATGCAAACTTCACCCTTAAAATGTGCTATATATGTATGCGAAACTGTCAAAAAACAAATTCAGCAAAAATTATTTTAAAAATACTCATGCTCAGTACATGGAAGCAGGTGCTTATTCAGGGCGAGTGCCCTCTCACTGTCCCAATGTACCACAAAGTACAGCTCTGTGCCTAGCAGGCTGGGGCACTGGATTGTGGGAAAGCGTAAGGTTCTTACTGTATGAGTTCATGGCATCCTTGCAATCCGCTAGCTGTGGTTAGAGTGATGGTTTGGGGAATTCAGTCTCTTTAGTCCACAGTCTCCCTACTAGGGTTACCAACCAGTAGAGGCTTTCCCAAGAGACTCTTGAGCTCTGGACTGATCAAAGGGGCTGTGGTTAATGGGCTAGACCTCTATGACTGGAGAGCAGAGGGATGTAATCATGGGATGGGTCACTGCCTGGCTTTTCAGCAGCCCTGTTAGAAATAATCTTGTAACCATCTTCTCCCTGACCAGATGGCAAGCATGGGGTTCAAGAAAGTTATAGTCAATACTAAGGAATACTGTAGAAACTGCTGGGGGAAAGAAATAATCATAAGCCTCATCAACAGCATGAGATCGGTAAGTTGCAATATCAATCACCATGGCAACAGGGGACCACCAGTGTAATAGTGGCATGAGTATCAGGGAGACAAAATGAACAGCTTTCTGATTGGATTCAAGACCTACTTGTCAGAATGGGACACATCCCTGTTACTGGACACATTCCCATAGAATGGGAATTTATAGTTAGAAACCTTTGGGTCTAAAGCTGGATGAGTGATGAGAGAAGCACATATCAGTGGGGTGACCTAAATGGAGGTAAACTTGATATACTGCAGAGGCCTGAGCCCCTACAGGAGTAGACAAGCCAGAGTGAACCCTGAGGTCCATAAAAACATACAGGCAAAAGGGTAGGAGGGAGTGGGAGAGAATGGTGAAAAGAAGGGAGGGAATGGAATGGGGGGAGAGAAACTGAGATGAATACTCAATATGTTTGTAAAAGTAAAAAAAAAATTTAAAAAGAAAGTGTATAGACCCCACCCCGCTCCGCCGGTCGGGACGCGTACGCGAGATCCAGCCGGGCCTCACCGCGCGCTCTAGGACCCCAGGTCAGCCCACAGGGACCCGGCTCCGACTCCCACCATCCAGCCGGAGCCGCGCGGGGGCCGAGGGACGAGGAGGACCTCCCCCTGCGCCCGGGCCCCGCCCCAGCTGCCCTCGGGTTAAATAGCTCCACGCCTACATGCCCATCCTCCCTTTTCACCCCACCCTGCTCCGCTGGTCGGGACACGCGCGCGGTCCACCCGGGCCTCACCCCGCGCCCTAGGTAAGTCCCCGTTCGGGCCCCGCCCACCAGTACCCCAAGCCAAATAATTCAGTTTAGTGAAATTGAGAGATCTTAAGAGTTAAAATGACAATGCCAAAGTCAAAGTGCAAATCCATCAGAAGCAACACTCAAGTAAACAAATTTCCCACTGAAGGAATTAATCCCATAATGTTAGACTCCAACAAGAACAAACCCGCGGAAAAAGGCCAAGAAAGCCTGACCCAGGATAACGACTTTCAAAATATGATCATTACCATGTTCAATACTATGAAAGAGGAAATCCGGGAGGAATTACATAATCGAATCAATCGCTTTGAAGAGGAACACAACAGACATCTGGAGGAGTTGAGAAAAACAGTGCAAGAACCAAAAAGTGGCATAGAGCAGTTAAAACAAACTCAAGCAGAGTTTAAAACTGAGCTAAAAGACAAGTTATCTTCAACCCAGAACGCCACAGAGAGTCTTATCAACAGAACTAATGAAGCAGAAAACAGAATTTCAGACCTTGAAGATAAAGTGGGAGTACTAACCAGCTCAATGGAAGAGGTTGTAAGCCAAAAAGATACTTGAGAGAAATATCCAAGAGATATGGGACACCCTGAAGAAGCCTAACATGCGTATTCATGGAATACCAGAGCAAGAATCTCAAAATACCACCCCTGAGGAAATTTTTCAAACGATCATCAAGGAAAACTTTCCTCATCTAAAAAAGGAGAGGCCCATTCATATACAAGAGGCATTCCACACCCCAAACAGATACGACCAAAATAGAAGCACACCGCGGCAAATAATAGTTAAAACACTCCACATTCAAGATAAAGAACTGGTGCTGAGAGCTTCAAGGGAGAAAAAACAAGTCACTTTTAAAGGCAAACCTATTAAAATAACAATGACTTCTCAGTCGAAACAGTAAAAGCAAGAAGAGCTTGGAGAGACATACTTCAAGTATTGAATGAGCAAAAATGTCAACCCAGGCTGATTTACCCTGCAAAACTATCAGTCATGATCGAGGGAGAAAGAAAAATTTTCCAGCACAAAGACAACTTTAAGGGATACATGGCCACCAAACCAGGCCTTCAAAACTGCTAGAAATGATACTCAAGCGTGAAGAAAAAAACAGGCATATCCAGGAGAACAGAAGGCAAATATAACACCATTAAAAGCGAAGCAATATACTTATAAAAGCTACTAAACATAATAAATGTCTGGAATTAACAATAGTTTCTCCATTATAACACTAAATGTTAATGGACTTAATTCACCGATCAAGACACAGATTACAAACTTGGATTAAAAATCACAATCCATCAATCTGTTGCCTGCAGGAAACCCATCTCACCACAAAAGATAGGCATGCTCTAAAAATAAAAGGCTGGTCAACAATTCTACAAGCAAATGGAAGCAGAAAAGAGGCAGGGGTAGCCATTATGCTATCAGACAAAGTGGATTTCAAACCAAAAAAAATTATAAGAGACACGGATGGATACTACATTTTAGTCAGAGGTACAATTCACCAGGAAGATTTCACAATACTGAACATATATGCACCCAATACGGGCCCCTCCACATTCATTAAGAAAACCCTACAGCGTCTAAAGCAAGAAATCAACCCCCAAACGATAATTCTTGGGGACTTCAACACCGCCGTCTCTACATGGGATAGATCAACAGGTCAAAAGCTTAACAGAGACACTTTGGAACTTAATCAAACCCTGAAAGAAATGGACCTCACAGATCTCTATCGAACTTTTCACCCACGCACCAAAGAATACACATGTTTCTCAGCAGCACACGGAACTTTCTCCAAAATAGATCACATATTGGGCCACAAAATGAATCTACACATATACAAGAAAGTTGAAATTCTAACCTGTGCCCTATCAGACCACCACGGCCTAAAGCTGGACATCCACAACACATCAAACAAGAGAAAATACACTAACACCTGGAAACTTAACACTATGATGCTGAATGAGAACTGGATTCAGGAAGAAATTAAAAAGGAAATTCAAGATTTCCTGAAAGTGAATGATAACGAAAATACAACTTACCAAAATCTCTGGGACACAATGAAAGCTGTTCTAAGAGGTAAGTTCATAGCTCTTAATGCCCACGTCAAAAAAATGGAAACATCAGAAATAAACAACTTAACAATGCAGCTTAAAGCTTTAGAGAAACTAGAGCAATCTGATCCCAAAAGCAGTAGAAGAGAAGAGATTAGCAAAATAAGGGGAGAAATATCTGAAATCGAGACTAAGAAAACGATAGAAAAAATCAACCAATCAAAAAGCTGGTTCTTTGAAAAAATCAACAAGATTGATACACCCCTAGCTAAACTAACCAAAAGCAAGAGAGAGAAAACCCAAATTAACAAAATTAGAAATGAACATGGAGTTATCACTACTGATACCCAAGAAATCCAGAGAATTATAACATCATATTTCAAAAACTTATACTCTGTGAAGTTTGACAACACAAAAGAGATGGATGAATTTCTAAGTAAACACAACTTACCTAAATTGAATCAGGAAGTTGTGAATTATTTAAATAGTCCTATAACATATAAGGAAATTGAGGAAGTAATCTCGAATCTTCCCACCAAAAAAGTCCTGGACCAGATGGATTCAGCACAGAGTTCTACCAGACATTTAAGGAGTTAATAACACCAATACTCTTAAACTGTTCCATCAAATAGCAAAGGAAGGAACACTACCAAATTCCTTCTATGAAGCTAATATCGTTTTAATCCCAAAACCTAATAAAGATTCACTTAAAAAGAAAACTATAGGCCGATCTCCCTGATGAACACAGATGCAAAGATTCTCAACAAAGTCTTAGCAAATCGGATTCAAAAACATATCAAAAAGATCATTCACGGGGACCAAGTAGGCTTCATCCCTGGCACACAAGGTTGGTTCAACATACGCAAATCAATAAATGTAATTCATCATGTAAACCAGTCCAAAGTCCAAGACCACATGATACTCTCGATAGATGCAGAAAAAGCTTTTGACAAGATCCAACAGCCTTTTATGATCAAAACGCTAGAGACAGTAGGAATGGAAGGAACCTTTATCAATATAATAAAAGCTGTATACAACAAGCCCACAACAAGGATTGTGCTCAATGGGGAACAATTGGAAACATTCCCACTTCGATCAGGAACTAGACAAGGCTGTCCACTCTCACCACTTCTATTCAATATTGTACTTGAAGTCTTAGCTGAAGCCATAAGACAAGAAAGGGACATAAGAGGGATTCAAATCGGCAAGGAAGAAATCAAGCTATCCCTATTTGCAGATGACATGATCTTATACCTGAGGGATCCCAAAAACTCCACCAGGAAGCTCCTGGAACTAATTGAGAAGTTCAGCAGGGTGGCAGGATACAAAATAAATGTGCAAAAATCAGAGGCCTTCCTATATGCCCAGAATGAAAGAAGTGAAAAAGCCTTGAGAGAAACCATGCCATTTACTATAACCCCTAAAAAAATGAAATACCTTGGTATAAACCTAACTAAGGAGGTAAAAGACCTTTACAATGAAACTTTAAACCCTAAAGAAAGAAATTGCAGAAGACACCAGAAGGTGGAAAGACCTCCCTTGTTCCTGGATTGGCAGAATCAACATTGTAAAAATGACCATCCTACCAAAGGCAATATACAGATTCAATGCTATACCAATCAAAATCCCAAAGCAATTCTTCAAAGAAGTTGACCAAATAATCTCAAAGTTCATATGGAGGCACAAAAGACCCAGGATAGCAAAAACAATCCTGAGTAACAAAAACACAGCTGGAGGTATTACCATACCAAACCTAAGTCTATACTACAAATCCATAGTTATAAAGACAGCCTGGTACTGGCTCCAAAATAGACACACAGATCAATGGATAAGGATTGAAGACCCAGATATAAGCCCACAAAGTTACAGCCATTTGGTCTTTGACAAAGGGGGCCCAAGAATCCAATGGAAAAAGAACAGCATCTTCAACAAATGGTGCTGGCAAAACTGGATCTCCACATGCAGAAGATTAAAGCTGGACCCGTACTTGTCACCATGTACAGACTTAATTCCAAATGGATCAAGGACCTTGATATCAGGCCAGAGACTTTAAAAACCATAGTTGAAAGGATAGGGAACTCCCTCGAGCTGATTGGGCTAGGCCAACACTTCCTAAACAGACATCCAATGGCACAATCACTGCTACCAACTCTCAACAGTTGGGATCTTGTGAAATTAAAGAGCTTCTGTTCAGATAAAGAGATTGTCACACGAGCTCAAAGGCAACCCACAGAATGGGAGAAAATCTTCACTAACCACATATCTGACAGAGCTCTACTGTCCAGAGTGCACAAAGAACTTAGAAAATTAAACTCCAAGGAAAACACTGGCCCAATTAAAAAATGGGCCCTGGAACTTCAAAGAAACTTTACCAGAGATGAAATTAAAATGTCTAACAATTATCTTAAAAAATGCTCCACTTCCTTCGCCATCAGGGAAATGCAAATCAAAACTTCCCTGAGATATCATCTCACCCCGGTCAGGATGGCAAAAATCCACAATACAAACAACGACAAATGCTGGAGAGGATGTGGAGAGAGGGGAACATTGTTGGTGGGAATGCAGGCTCATACAGCCACTCTGGCGAGCCGTCTGGAGATTCTTAAAGAAATTAAAGATTGAAATGCCGTATGACCCTGCTATCCCACTTTTGGGAATAACCCCCCATGCAGCAGAGGTTCGCCTCGATAGCACAAGCTCGACCATGTTCATAGCAGCACTGTTTACAATAGCAAAGTCATGGAATCAACCCAAATGTCCAACAGTTGACGAGTGCATAAGGAAACGGTGGTACATCTATACAATGGAGTACTACTCAGCCATCAAAAATGATGAATTACTGGAATTTGCTGGGAAATGGATGTCATTAGAAAGAATTATATTAAGTGAAGTATCCCAAACCCAGAAAATTAAGCGCCGTATGTACTCCCTAATAGGTGGCTCCTAGTACCAAACTCACCCAGCCCACATTGAGACACTCAAAAGTAAACCTATGTAACACAGTAATTGCAAGGATTATGAACAAGAGAGATGGGTTAGGAGGGCCACACCAGAAACGAGGAGAGAGGAGACCATGTTACAGCAGAGAAAATAGGCCTCCATCAAGGTCTGCAAGTAAGTAATGAGAAACCTGGTTAAGTTCATAGACGTTCTTTCCTGATCTCACCAGAAGGGGAGGGCATATAGTCTAGCAGATAAAAAGTAATCATTTTGCAAATGGGTGATGGACCCCTCCCTCAGTGAGGTTTCCTACTCTTATTACATCTACCCTTGAATGTGCTATTACAACAAGACTCCAGTTTAACAGCTTTTTGTCTCTGGCCAGGGGGTGACATACAGTGCCCAGCAGAATGGAGTGAAGGGAATTGCAGGAGCAGCAAAACTGCAAAGAAAATCAACAAACCACAATCCAGAACTTCAGAGACTCTATATCAATCACATAGAACTAAGCCAGCCTAATCTCTCCCCATCCTGGAGCTCAGGGACATTTGCGGAAGAGGGGGGCGGTAAGATTGTAAGAGCAAAAGGATGGGAGGAGCAACGATTTGCAAGACTCTCAACAATAGTTGGGGCCAAAGCAATCATAATGGGACTTTGCATGCCCTGCGCAATGTCCAGCGCACTGTTGCCCTCATAAAGTCTAGCATCTGTTAAGGGCACCGAGACCCCTGGAGGCAAGGGATTGACAGCCATAGTAGTGATCTTATGCTTAAGGGAACAAGAGAAAGGGCTTATGGAAATGCCACTGGGTCCTTATATGTCATCGGAGAGGAGGACCCAGTGGAGAGTTAGGCGTACACAATAAAGGACTCTCTGGGAATTGGGGGGGAGGCACTGGGGGAAGGGGAGGGGGAGGAGGGGGGAGGGAGGGAACTGGTAAAAAATTTTAAAATGTATAATTAAATTTTTAATAAAAAAAAAGTGTATAATGGTCTCCCTTATCTATAAAGAATGTGCTTCAAGACTCTCAATGGATAGCTCAAGTTCCAGGTAGCAGCAGATCATACCAAAACAGCCAATCTGATAGTGGAGGCAGCTAATAACCAACTAGTGAGGCAATAGCATACAGACACATACACACTGGACAAAACAGACAGTCATGTCAAATCAAGAGGGATACAGAGAGTTGGTGCAAGACGTTTTTACTCAAAGCAATGTGCCTCTCATCTTTCTCTAATCTCCAACTTTACATTCATTCACATTGCAGAAAGTAAAACAGATAAGAGGCAACTACTAGATTTACATTTACCTGTTGCTATGGTTTGAATGTTTGAATGTTCCATTGGGATTACAGTGTTAAAAGCACTGTGAAGGTTGCAGAACCTTTAAGAGAGGAAGCCTTGAGCATCCTCAGGCCCACACTGCTGTCCTTAAAACTCACAGGAGTGATTCTCTGTGAAGTATCATGTTCATCTTCCTTCCACCCTCTACCTCAATGAGACAATACGGTAAGAAGAACCTCACCAGATGTCAGCATCTTGATACTGAGCTCCAGAATTAGACTCCCCGGCCCCAGAATAGGAGTCAATGAATTTCCATACATAATAAATTATGAGGTCTATAATTATCTAGTTATTGTGTATTTCTATCTCACTAGGTTAATATCTATCTCCACATGACTTCAAAGATCTTCAAAAAAAACCGATCTGCCAAGAATTCAGTGCATGTGTGCCAAGTGAATCAATTAATCAATAACAAAGTGTGAACATATTTCACAAATAAAGAGTGAAAAAGAAAAATTATTTCAAACACAAAATATAGTAAAGCAATGATAACAGAATATTTTGTTTAACCATTTGGCAGTAAGTGAGAACATTTTGTTTTTTAGATCCTAGGAAAAGAAAAATTATTAACATTCTGCTAGATTTAATAGTGCATTCGTAGTAGTAGATTAGTCTGTGATCCCAGCATACAGAAGACCGAAGCAGACTATGGTAGCTTCAAGACCAGTCTGGGCTACCCAGCAAGTTGAAGGTTAACAAATCATTTTGACATATTGCTAACTGATTAGGAAACCACACCTCTGTTTTATTACATGATGCAATAGTTTAGAAAGATATTATCCCCCATTAGCAAGTCATAAAATTCTTATTAGACTCTACATCCTTACCCACAGCGAGGATGGCCATAATTTTTATTTTTGGCTAGTTGAGGAATTTAAATTTATGTTATTTTGGTTTAAATTTTCATTTCCTTGATCACTAACCAAGTGCAGTATTTCCCATATGATCAATAACTTTTTGTATTTCTCCTGCAAAATACATCTTCAGTTTTTCTTCAGGTCATCTTTTTTGTAGGCTTATCTGTGTGTGTTGGACACTAATCCTTTACTGCTACTCTATTGGAATGCCTTTTCCCTTTTTGTGGCTTGCCTATTCGTTTTCTGCATGGTAGCTATTAAGGAACATAAGTTCTTTATTTTAGTGTAGTTTAGCCCATTAACCTTTCGATTTCTGGTGTGCACTTTTTGTGTTTTGTTTAAGAAATCTTGAGGCTGGACTTGTGGGTAGAATGACACACCAGAAGTTTCTTCTATGTGACCCAGGAAATAAGAGTCAGGATTTTTAAAAAATAGACTGTTCCAAAGGGAAAAAGAGAGCGAAAAGGTCAGAAATTCACAAATTTGGTGACATGACAACTGAAAATGTAGAGAACAGAGAATAATGGGTTTAAAAATAAGCTTTGTCAAACACAAGTTCAGTGAAGCAAGTCTAGACAAGGAGAAAGGAAGCAGAAGATTCCTCCAAAAGGTAAGCCAGGTGGGCTTTGGCTAAAAAATAAAAGACAGTCCATCCCACCGGAAGGACAAGCCCACAGTTGAACAAACCACGGACCCACTGGGAGATTCTGGTGAAATAATGATTCCTTCAGCTGATAGCTCAACAATGAAGAGGAATCCAAGTTTGTCACTGCTCTTTATGATACAGAACACAAGTGGTCAGGCACTGTTTTGACAGGTTAAAGCAGCACTACCCAGGGGGAGCCTGGATTTAATGTGCCTGAGGATGAAAGGCAGTGCTGGAAGGCAGTTGTGGAGAGCAGGAGGGACACATGCGAGAATTCAAAAAGTAGAAGTGACAGGGAGTTTGGTTCCGGTATGACACATACAAGGAAAGCTAGCCCTTCCCTCGGTGGCCAAGAGCAAACTTCATCAGCTAAGCATAACCCTGGAGCTTAGCAGCCTTGAGCTGAGTTAGTAAGTGAAATCAACCTCGGCAGCCACCTGTCTGCTGCTGGCTGGTAAAGAGTCTTAGAATTATGAGCTACAGTTAACGACAGTATCCAGCTGCACCTTTCAGCAAGGTGCTCAAACGAGGTCTGGAAGATATGAAGACAGCTCCTTCACCTGGACAGATTTCAGTGCTAGGTTACTTCCCAGATGCCTCTCCCAGCTAGCACATTAGCCACCCCCAGAGAACACACTCTGGAGAATCTCAGGAGAGTAAGTAAATGTAGCCTGACTACACAATTAACCGATGCAGAATGACTAAAATCAAAAGCACAAACAACAACAACAAATGCTAGTAAGAATGTGGGGGAAGGGAACGCTTACTCATTATTGGTGGAAGTGTAAACTGGTACTATTACCTTGGAAATCAGTATGGAAGTTCATCACAAAGCTAAAAATTAATCCACCATATGGTCCAGATATACCACTTCTGGGAGTATTCCCAAAGGTGTTTACATTTTGCTTGTACATCCATGTTCACTGCAACTCTATTAACAATATCAAGAAAACAGAATTAGCTTATATGTCCCATCAACTGATGAATAGATAATGCAAATGTGGTACTTATACACAATAGATATGACTCAGCAATCAAGAAAAATTTTGTTAGTAAATGGGTGAAATTGAAAAATATTATTCTGAGTGAGGTACCCAGACACAGAAAGACAAATATCACATATTCTCTCTTATACGTGGCTGTTAGTATTGTAGCAAGAATATCTGTAATACCCAGTAAACTAGAAAGTGACCATTAAGTAATGCCTAAGGAGGCTGGGGACCTTTAAAGGGACGCAAAAGCACGTAGGTGGTAAGAAGGTGTTAAGGGGAAGAGTGGGGAGACAGTTCTGGGAAGAAGGGGAGAGAAAAGGGGACAGAGTATAAGAAGGAGTGGGGAAGTGCCATAGTTTGAAATGTGAGTTGTCCCCCACAGGCGCATGTGTTTGAATCTTTAGTTGTTTGAGAAGGTCATGGCACCTTTAAGAGGATGGAGCCTCGCTGGAGGAAGGCAGTGGCAGAGTGTGGACCTTAAGGTTGACCAGCCCTGCCCTGCTTCTTGGAGAGTCTGCTATTACTGTTGTCAGTTTTGCAGCTCTCAGCCTCCATGAGGGATGTGACTTAGGCCACCTCCAGCTTTTGCCAGTTTTGCATTTGTAGTCCTTTGCTTAGTCATTGTCCCAACAGTTTCCCCCCTTGGGTGGGTTTATCCTTCCTTTCAGACTTATTTATTCTTTCCAGTATCCTTTGTAGATCTGGCTTGATAGTCA
This sequence comes from Typhlomys cinereus, assembly GCA_023101885.1. Taxonomy (NCBI): domain Eukaryota; kingdom Metazoa; phylum Chordata; class Mammalia; order Rodentia; family Platacanthomyidae; genus Typhlomys; species Typhlomys cinereus. The sequence goes on from JALPQD010000403.1 coordinate 1,091,201, forward strand.
TACAGGCCCCCTCCCCAGTGAATTTCCAACCTGCCTGTGTATTGTGCAGTGGAGTTTGCTGTGGCCCTCCACTGAGTTTTCTTGCTAATGTGGGGAGTCACCTCTAGTATTGTGACTTCTGAGGGACTACAGAGGAAGTTCATTGTCAGTATTGACAGCTGAGTCTTGGGTATTAGAGAGGCAGCTAGCAGTGTGACAGAAAATTTCTGCTCCTTGACTATAATCCACCACTAGACCCAATGTGCCTTCTACACATTATTTCTCTTGAAATTAACCATCTTCTGTTTTATTCTCATTGACAGCTGTGATCATTAATCTTCATTATAAACTTAATGGATTTAAAATTGCCATAGAAATATGCTTGTAGATATGTATACAAGAATGTTCCCCCCACCCCCGAGCCGCCCGGCCAGCAGCACCCGCGCCTTCCCACCTACGCGTGCCTCCCCCCCTCTAGGTCCCAGGTGAAGAATTCTGCTAGCAATATCAGACCCTCTGCCTCTCTGGCCCACCGGGGACCTATGCACGTAGTCCACGGAAGACACACTCCTACTCAGAATTCAATAGAGTCCAAAGGAAACTCAAGCAAAACTCTAAAGAACAAAGGGAACACAGGCCATACATCTGGATTCCACTACAACCATTATATCACATGGGCAAGATTCTTTACATCCAGCCCAAAGATAAGTAAACTTCCTTTTTTTTTTCTTTCTTTTCACTTTACTGATCCTTTCTAGTATCAACGCTGTAGATCAACTTCCTCATACAGCCACCCCAAAAACATACAACTTCAGGGAGTACACCACTCACCCTCACATTTCACCAAGACACTAAATCGTAAAAGTGCACTACCATACTAATATTCACCCTCTGGTTACTTAACCTGACTTAACTGACATACTAACAGCCTAGTAGCCTCATCTAGGATATGGCAATAACAATACACAAACATACCCAATCCAAGGCAAGCACTAGTAATAATTGGCAAGTGTAACAATACCAACTACATCGGTTCAGCGAAAAACACACAGAAACTGAAAGGTCCTAAAAAACAAAACAACAATGCCCAAGTCAAAGTGCAGATTCACAAGAAACAAAACCCAAGAAGACCAATCTCCCACCAAAAGAATCAATCCCATAATGATGGATTCCAACCAGAACAAATCCACAGAAAATAGCCATGAAAGCCAGACCCAACACAACGACTTTCAGAGTATGATCATTATCATGATTAATACTATGAAAGAGGAAATCCGACAAGAGTTAAACAACCATATCAACCACTTTGAACAGGAACATAAAACATAACAGGCACCTGGAGGAGTTGAGAAAAACAGTTTAAGAAACAAAAATAGGTATAGAGCAGTTAAAACAGTCTCAGGCAGCGTTTAAAATTGAACTAAAAGACAAGTTATCTTCAACCCAAAACTCAACAGAGAGTCTTATCAGCAGAACAAATGAGGCAGAAAATAGAATTTCAGATCTTGAAGACAAAGTAGGAGAATTAACCAGCTCAGTGGAAGAGATTGTTAAAGGCAAAAAGATACTGGAGAGGAATATTCAAGAAATATGGGACACCCTGAAGAAGCCTAACATGCGCATTCATGGAATACCAGAACAAGAATCCCAAAATACCACACCAGAGGAAATATTTCAATTCATCATAAATGAAAACTTCCCACAACTAAAGAATGAGAGGCCTATCCAAATACAAGAGGCATTTCACACTCCAAATAGATATGACCAAAATAGAAAATCACCACGGCAAAAAATACTCAAAACACTCCACATTCAAGACAAAGAAAAGGTGCTGAGAAAAAAGGCAAGTCACCTTTAAAGGTAAACCTATTAGAATAACAAATGACTACTCAATGGAAACAGTAAAAGCGAGAAGAGCTTAGAGAGACATACTTCAAGTATTAAATGAGCAAAAATGCCAACCCAGACTGATATACCCAGCAAAACTATCTGTCATGATTGAGGGAGAAAGAAAAGTTTTCCAGCACAAAGACAACTTGAAGGGATACATGTCTACCAAACCAGGCCTTCAAAAAATGCTAGAAATGATACTCAAGCTTGAAGAAAAGAACAAGCGTATCCAGGAGGACAGAAGGGAAGTATAATACCACCAAAACATAAATATCAAACAACATGCTTACAAAATCTACTAAGCATAAAAATGTCCAGAATTAAAAAAAACTTTCTCCATTATAACATTAAATGTCAATGGTATTAACTCATCGATTAAGAGACACAGATTACAAACTTGGATTAAAAATCACAATCCAACAATCTGCTGCCTTCAGGAAACTCATCTCACCACAAAAGATAGGCACATCCGAAAAATGAAAGGCTGGTCCAAAATCTTGCAAGCTAATGGAACCAGGAAACAGGCAGGGGTAGCAATTAAGCTTTCAGACAAAGTGGACTTCAAACCAAAGAAAATCATAAGAGACACAGATGGATACTACATTTTAGTCACAGGTACAATTCACCAGGAAGACTTCACAATACTGAACATATATGCACCCAATACGGGCCCCTCCACATTTATTAAGAAAACCCTACAGCGTCTAAAGCAAGAAATCAACCCCCAAACGATAATTCTTGGGGACTTCAACACCGCCCTCTCAACATGGGATAGATCAACAGGTCAAAAGCTTAACAGAGACACTTTGGAACTTAATCAAACCCTGAAAGAAATGGACCTCACAGATCTCTATCGAACTTTTCACCCATGCACCAAAGAATACACATTTTTCTCAGCAGCACACGGAACTTTCTCCAAAATAGATCACATATTGGGCCACAAAACGAATCTGCACATATACAAAAAAGTTGAAATTCTAGCCTGTGCCCTATCAGACCACCATGGCCTAAAGCTAGACATCCACAACACAACAAACAAGAGAAAATACACTAACTCCTGGAAACTTAACAATATGATGCTGAATGAGAACTGGATTCAGGAAGAAATTTAAAAGGAAATTCAAGATTTCCTGAAAGTGAACGATAATGAAAATACAACTTACCAAAATCTCTGGGACACAACGAAAGCTATCCTAAGAGGTAAGTTCATAGCTCTTAATGCCTATATCAAAAAAATGGAAACATCAGAAATAAATAACTTAACAATGCAGCTTAAGGCTTTAGAGAAACTAGAGTAATCTGATCCCAAAAGTAGTAGAAGAGAGGAGATTAGCAAAATAAGGGGAGAAACATCTGAAATCAAGACTAAGAAAACGATAGAAAAAAATCAACCAGTCAAAAAACTGGTTTTTTGAAAAAATCAATAAGATTGATACACCACTAGCTAAATTAACCAAAAGCAAGAGAGAGAAAACCCAAATTAACAAAATTAGAAATGAACATGGAGTTATCACTACTGATACCCAAGAAATCCAGAGAATTATAACATCATATTTCAAAAACTTATACTCTGTGAAGTTTGACAACACAAAAGAGATGGATGAATTTCTAAGTAAACACAACTTACCTAAATTGAATCATGAAGTTGTGAATTATTTAAATAGTCCTATAACATATAAGGAAATTGAAGAAGTAATCTTGAATATTCCCACCAAAAAATGTCCTGGGCCAGATGGATTCAGCACAGAGTTCTACCAGACATTTAAGGAGTAACACCAATACTCTTAAACTGTTCCATCAAATAGCAAAGGAAGGAACACTACCAAATTCCTTCTACAAAGCTAATATCGTCTTAATCTCAAAACGTAAAAAAGATTCACTTAAAAAAGAAAAATATAGGACGATCTCTCTGATGAACACAGACGCAAAGATTCCCAACAAAGTCTTAGCAAATCGGATTCAAAAATATATCAAAAAGATCATTCACGGGGACCAAGTAGGCTTCATCCCTGGCACACAAGGTTGGTTTAACATACTGCAAATCAATAAATGTAATTCATCATGTAAACCAGTCCAAAGTCCAAGACCACATGATACTCTCGATAGATGCAGGAAAAGCCTTTGACAAGATCCAACAGCCTTTTATGATCAAAACGCTAAAAAGACAGTAGGAATGGAAGGAACCTTTATCAATATAATAAAAGCTGTATACAACAAGCCCACAGCAAGGATTATGCTCAATGGGGAACAATTGGAAGCATTCCCACTTCGATCAGGAACTAGACAAGGCTGTCCACTCTCACCACTTCTATTCAATATTGTACTTGAAGTCTTAGCTGAAGCCATAAGACAAGAAAGGGACATAAGAGAGATTCAAATCGGCAAGGAAGAAGTCAAGCTATCCCTATTTGCAGATGACATGATCTTATACCTGAGGGATCCCAAAAACTCCACCAGGAACTTCCTGGAACTAATTGAGACCTTCAGCAGGGTGGCAGGATACAAAATAAATGTGCAAAAATCAGTGGCCTTCCTATATGCCCAGAATGAAAGAAGTGAAAAAGCCTTGAGAGAAAAAATCCCATTTACTATAGCCCCTAAAAAAATGAAATACCTTGGAATAAACCTAACTAAGGAGGTAAAAGACCTTTACAATGAAAACTTTAAAACCCTAAAGAAAGAAATTGCAGAAGACACCAGAAGGTGGAAAGACCTCCCTTGTTCCTGGATTGGCAGAATCAACATCGTAAAAATGACCATCCTACCAAAGGCAATATACAGATTCAATGCTATACCAATTAAAATCCCAAAGCAATTCTTTAAAGAAGTTGACCAAATAATCTCAAAATTCATATGGAGGCACCAAAGACCCATGATAGCAAAGACAATCCTGAGTAACAAAAACACTGCTGGAGGTATTCCCATACCAAACCTAAGTCTATACTACAAATCCATAGTTATAAAGACAGCCTGGTACTGGCTCCAAAATAGACACACAGATCAATGGATAAGGGTTGAAGACCCAGATATAAGCCCACAAAAATACAGCCATTTGATCTTTGACAAAGGGGCCCAAAGAATCCAATGGAAAAAGAACAGCATCTTCAACAAATGGTGCTGGCAAAACTGGATCTCCACATGCAGAAGATTAAAGCTGGACCCATACTTGTCACCATGTACAAGACTTAATTCCAAATGGATCAAGGACCTTGATATCAGGCCAGAGACTATAGAAACCATAGTTGAAAGGATAGGGAACTCCCTCGAGCTGATTGGGCTAGGTCAACATTTCTTAAACAGACATCCAATGGCACAGTCACTGCTAACAACTCTCAACAGTTGGGATCTTGTGAAATTAAAGAGCTTCTGTTCAGATAAAGAGATTGTAACACGAGCTCAAAGGCAACCCACAGAATGGGAGAAAATCTTCACTAACCACATATCTGATAGAGCTCTACTGTCCAGAGTGCACAAAGAACTTAGAAAACTAAACTCCAAGGAAAACAATGGCCCAATTAAAAAATGGGCCCTGGAACTTAAAAGAAATTTTACCAGGGATGACATTAAACTGTCTAACAAATATCTTTAAAAATGCTCCACTTCCTTAGCCATCAGGGAAATGCAAATCAAAACTTCCCTGAGATATCATCTCACCCCAGTCAGGATGGCAAAAATCCACAATACAAACAACCACAAATGCTGGAGAAGATGTGGAGAGAGGGGAACTCTGCTACATTCCTGGTGGGAATGCAGGCTCATACAGCCACTCTGGCGAGCCGTCTGGAGATTCTTAAAGAAATTAAAGATTGAAATGCCATATGACCCTGTTATCCCACTTTTGGGAATACCCCCCATACAGCAAAAGTTCACCTCGATAGCACAAGCACGACCATGTTCATAGCAGCACTGTTTACAATAGCAAAGTCATGGAATCAACCCAAATGTCCAACAGTTGACGAGTGGATAAGGAAACAGTGGTACATCTATACAATGGAGTACTACTCAGCCATCAAAAATGATGAATTACTGGAATTTGCCGGGAAATGGATGTCATTAAAAACAATTATATTAAGTAAAGTATCCCAAACCCAGAAAATTAAGTGCCGTATGTACTCCCTAATAGGTGGCTCCTAGTACTGAACTCACCCAACCCACATTGAGACACTCAAAGGTAAACCTATGTAATACAGTAATTGCAAGGATTATGAACAGGAGGGATGGGGTTGGAGGGCCACACCAGACACAAGGAGAGAGGGGACCATGTTACAGCAGAGAAAATAGGCCTCCATCAAGGAATGCAAGTAAGTAATGTGACACCTGGTTAAGTTCACAGACGTTCGTTCCTGATCATGTACAACTGAGGGGGTATGATCTCACCAGAAGGGGAGGGCATATAGTCTGGTAGATAAAAAGTAATCATTTTGCAAATGGGTGATTGATCCCTCCCTCACCGAGGTTTCCTACTTTTATTACATCTACCTTTGATTGTGCTATTATAACAAGACTCCAATTTAACAGCTTTTTGTCTCTGACCAGGGGGTGACATACAGTGCCCATCAGGATGGAGTGAAGGGCATTGCAGGAACAGCAAAACTGCAAAAGAAAATCAACAAACCACAATCCAGAACTTCAGAGACTCCATATCAACCACCTAGAACTAGGCCAGTCTAATCTCTCCCCATCCTGAAGCTCAGGGACATTTGCGGAAGAGGGGGCGGTAAGAGTGTAAGAGCAAAAGGATGGGAGGAGCAATGATTTGCAAGATTCTCCACACTAGTTAGGGCCGAAGCAAACATAATAGGACTTTGCATGCCCTGCGCAATGTCCAACACACTATTGACCTCACAAAGTCTAGCATCTGCTAAAGGCACCAAGATCCTTGGAGGCAAGGGATTGACAGCCACAGTAGTATTCCTATGCTTAAGGGGAACACGCGAAAGGGTTCAGGGAAATGACACTGGGTCCTTGTACTGTCATCGGAGAGGAGGACCCAGAGGAGAGTTAGGCATACACAATAAAGGACTCTGTGGGAATTGGGGGGGAGGCACTGGGGAGAGAGTTGGCATCCTTGTGTATACTTGGCCAGACATGCTGGTCTGGCAAGTAAAGATTGTTCCTCTCTCAGCTGTTGTGTAGAGACAGTGTGGCCAGTTCCCTCGGCCTGGTGTTGGCACATGCTCTCCCATCAATCTGGGCTAAGAACTGTAAATGGATTGTCTAAGGAAATAAACTCCTTGTTTATTTGTTTGATGGTCATTTATCAGCAGACATGCAGGTGAACTGCAACAACATTTAAGCTGTCTGCAACAGCTTATTCCTCCTATCCTCAAAGCTGCTATGAAAGAGTAACCTACTATGTAATTGTCTGTGTGACTCTGTAGTTCTTATTGTTATTGTCGTTGTACAAAGAACTGATATTTACAAGGCTGTGATTATGTGATTCTCACTTTCTCAAAAAAAAAAAAAAAATCACCACGTATCCAGATCCTAAGAAGCCAATAGTTACAGGTGGTACAACCCATCTGATGGGCACACATTAACTGAAGGACTGACGTTTCCTCTCTCCCCTGCCTCCCAGCAAGGACTGATTGGGCTACTTAGTAATTATGGGTCATGAGACCTTTCCCCTTTCTCAGAAACTTATATAAGAACAACCTGCTTTGTCTCAGGGGACTGAACTATCTCCAGAACTCCCGCTGTGCTGTCTCTCTATGGCATTCATCCTTAGTATGGTTTCCCTTAAGTTTTTAATGCCTTTTCTCTGTCTTGCTAGACTTTATGAATCTAAGGATTGATTTACCCTTCCCCCTTCACTCGGAAGCAGTAATAAGTCAGGCAAGAGTCAGCAAACTTTTTTGAAGGGGCCAGATAGCAAGCATTTTCTGTTCCGTGGTCTCTGTGGTTTCAAAAACAGCCATAAATAATATGTTAACATAAAGCGTGGCTATCTGCTAGCGAAACCAGGAAATCAGGTGGCTAGCCGGGTTCGTTCTGCAGGCTATAATTTGCACATCACTATTCCAGCATGGGAGCCAAGAACTATTCACATTTGTGACCACTTAAAGTTAAATTTAAATTAGCAAAGCTAAATAATATTTAAAGCCGAACTCCCCTACCCATTAACCACAGGGCAAATGACCAATACTCATTCATAGATGCAAGTAAATAGCCAACATTCTATTGGAGCATGATACTCTTGGCCTTGGGGATTTCCCAGGTTCGGCTGATGGCAAACCCATAAAAATCCAAACTCCAGGTCTTGCCCCTTTATAAAGGATGTTAACTGCCCAAGACACACACTGGGCTCAGCCTGCTTGCTTTCCTAGTTCTGGGTCTCCTATTTGGAGGCTCTGAAGATGTTTACATGAAATACTGCTCAAACATTTGAAAATATACTTGTGAACATGTGCCTTCCAGCAGTTTCAGTTTGTTTATTTAAGGACTATTTGAGACAGAGACTCGCTATGATCTAGAGTTTACTACATATACCAGGCTGACCTTGAACTTGTGAGTGACCCTTCTGAATACTGGGTATAAAGATATGCGCCACCACATAGCTATCATTTTCAGATGTTAAGACATGGTGTGAACTTTCTAGATATCTCATTTATCACAATTCTGAAGAATGGCATTGTATTTCCCATAAAATGCCTTTTCTCTGCCTGCCTTTCCTTCTCTTTTCTTCTTTTTTCTCGTTGTTTCCTTCCTTCTCTCTCTGCTCCTTCCTTCCTTTCCCTCTTCCTTCCTATTTTCCTTTCTCTCTTGGGAATTTGAAATGAGGAAAGATTGACCCATTTGACTAGCTGAAAGTTTTCATTCTTAGGAGAATATTAGCACACACACACACACACACACACACACACACACACACACACACAACAGCAACAACAACTATACTGCCCCTGGCAGTTATGTCAGCAGTGGGTCAAACCTTCAGCAGTTATCAATTGCCACAAATCAAGCACATTCTTGATTTACACTGGAAACAGAACCTTAACCATCTAACAAGTCAACTTCTAATATGCTGGTTCAACTTCATTGGTCACTTCTGGTAGAGAAGGATTAGTTGGGATTTAGCCTTAGGATGATATGAAAGAGTGCTATCCAAAGAGACAATGTCCTGTGGAAGGCATTGAAGGCAGCAGCTCTGGAATAAGCATTAACATCTTTTCCCAGTAGGACTAAGTCTGGACTGAGACTGAGCATCCAGCAAATGGTTCAACAGTAAGAGTTGGAAGGAGAGTTGGGAGAGCAGTTGGGAGATCCCAGGCATCTCATCATCTCATAGCTGGGGAAAGTCATGAGCCCTGGCAAGGTTTCTCTCTCTCTCTCTCTCTCTCTCTCTCTCTCTCTCTCTCTCTCTCTCTCTAACTTTGAAGTGTATTTTATATGAAGACATGAGAGAAAATCAGGCTTTTACTCAAGTTCCGGAGTTTTAAGTTTTATCGTGATGTATTAGTCAAAGCTCTTTTTAACTTAGTTCAAGTGAAGAAGAATTACTAATTTCCCAGCAGTGTGCTCAGCATGGAATAATAGGTAAGTCAGATCAATTATTCTTTGTACAAATCCTGTCATTTATTATCTACTCTTTCTGCCAGATTTTGCAACAAGGAGGTCACATACAGTGATTTTGATCCCAAAACAAGAAGAAAATAAAAACCAGAAAATAAAAGACTGCATTTATCACATTTGATCAAATAAACATAATGTCCTTGCAGCAAGAATATTTCTGGTGAGAGTACAAAGTTGTCTGTTTGAAATTCTTAGACAATCCAATTGCACTACTGTGAAGTTGTACTTTACTAGAAAACAAACACCAGCGCTCACAGCAACATTCCACGCATGACTCTGGCCTGAACCCCTGGCAATACAGTTGCCATGGGACCTGACTGAACTCAAACCTGCTCTCAGGGTCCGTGGTAGGGTCTCGCAGCCCCTAGATGTTTTACTATAGGAATGAGCACATCCAAGCAGAAATGGACTGAGATGATACATCTGATGCAAGCAAATCCAACAGTCTCCCAGTAGTGATAAGATGGTGACCTCTGTGCTGCTTGTCAATGGTCAGTACACTGCAGGAGACTGTCTCTGTATGACCCAGTACAGGCAAGACCTTGATGGTATGCCGTGACACCACGGAGGGCTTGAAGTCCAGACATGAGGCCCAACTCTTGAATCAGGATCCTGGTTCCCAACTAGACAAAGTCTGTGGAAGATTGGGGAGACACCAGCTGAAAGTGGAACAGGCTAGAGAAAACAGACAGAAACACTGACCTCAATAGTAAGCGGGCGAGTTTATTGACGAATAAACACAACAGACAACAGGGACCTCTCCTCCCAAGTCGAGATTCAGAGAAAGAGAGGTATGTCCCTTGCAGCCTAGAAGGCTTCTTTATTATTTGTGGATATTATGCTGGTCTGTTATTGAGTGGGAGGAGCTAAATCAGAGAGAATCAGATCTAAATTGCCACAGATTGTCTCCTCATGCAGATCTCTGATTATTTCTAGCAGTCACGTCCTCTTCCAGGGGCTGGGAGTGAGCTGTCCCTCAGGTAAGAATGACCACAGGACGGGAGTCTAAGTACCTCCCCCATCTCAGCCCACAGCTGTGAGAGGCCATTGCCCACAGAACCCAGGAGGGCAAAGAGCTCCCCTGAACCCAGGCAGGCTGAGCGGGTAGTCCCTGTGCTAGATCTCCTCCTCGGCCTTTGCAATTTTCTTGTTTCATTTTACCGGTACCGTAGTTGGTATATTCGTTTCTTCTTTCTTCCTTCTGCAGTCAGTGGACTCCCCACATAGCCGCTCACAATGCACAGCTACAAGAATGCAACAGAGGAATTTCTTCCATGTTATCTGGAAAGCTTAATCTGTAAACACTATGGAGAAGTTGCTCAGTAAAGGAAAAAGACTGAGCGGCGGAAAGTAGGGAATGTTCCCGAAGAGTTCTGCTGCCTGCGGCCTGCAGCTGCTCAAAGTGCTGAGTAGGCAGAGCACAGCTCCCTCTGAATGGCTAGGAGGGGATCTCTGTGGTTCCTGGTAACCTCGACCCCAAGGAAGTGGGATTTTTTTTTTTGGCAATCTAAAGCATCCGAAATAGCCGCTGTCACCCATCACCAGGGCCTTCCTTCTACCTATTCGGAAGCTGCTCTGCCTCATTCCTTCCAGTCGAAGTTTATTCCCACTCTAGAGTTTTATTTCCTTTCATTCTCTTTCACCATTTTCATGTGAATGTGTGGTGTGTGTGTGTGTGTGTGTGTGTGTGTGTGCATGTGTGTGTGTGTGTGTATGCAAGCTTGCATGCATGCATGTGAAGACATGAGGCATCAGGAGTCATCTTTTGATCATTCTTCCACCTTAGTCTTTTGAGACAGAGTCTCTCACGAAACCCAGAGTTTGCTGACAGGCCTAATCTGGAGAGCCACGTTGCTCTGAAGATCCCACACCCTACCTTCTGAGCCTGACATTATGGGCTGGCCACCACACCCACATGGCATTTGACTTGGGATGTGGCGATCCAAACTCCAGTTCTTTTGCTTGGCGACAAGCACTTTTAACCACTGAGCCATCTTTCCATCCTCTTTTCAGACTTTGTTTCTGTTTTTTGTTTAGGGTTTGGGTTGAGTTGGGCTGGGCTTCTGGTCAGGTCTGCTTTGGTTTGAGACAAGACTTCATGGAGCCTAAGTTGGGGCTCTGGACTCAAGAGTCTCCTGCTTCAGTCTCTCCACTGTTAGGGTTATAAGTCTGAAGTCCAAGAACTTCTTTCTTTGCCTGGTAGATTCTCTGTAACTTTGTTTCACAACCTGGAATAAACCACTACCACGCACTCGCAAGGGGGAAGATGTTTTTTGGAAAGGGGAGCTACAACTGAAAAGTTGAAGGGGGCTGAAAAGTTATAAGCAGAACACCAACTCCGAAGGCAGTCAGGAGAAGGCAACCAAACGGGATTTTAAAGCAACGCTTCGTTTTTCATTTCTTCCTTTCTTTTTCTAAAATAGATGTTGTAAAGAAGTTGAAACTGTTCTCTGAAATGCCTGCTGGTCGCTGCCTGTGTTCGTTTGGCCACAGCTCACCCAGAGAGACTGGACCACATGGGGTTCGCCCTTTTCAGGGTTACATAAGCACCGCCAGCCCACAAAGTCCGTTTCCAAACAAGCTTCTTCCCATAAACTCCTGGACACGGTCCCAAGCAAGGCCTGAGGTGGCTGCTCTTTCCACTGTCCTCAGAAACAGCCCGTTCCTAAGCTGGCAGAATGAAGCAGAGTTGCCCAATAACTTCAAGACTGTGTTTTGGTGCAGGGAGGCCGACCACAAAACAATTGTTTTTGGTGAGTGGAATGCCAGCTAAAGAAAACCAAAGCAAATTAAAATGTATCTTTTGAAACAGAACCAAGCAGTTTGGACTGGTAGAAAATGAGCAGATAAAGGCATTTGAAGCCAAATTTTAAGGCCTCCAATAAGAGGACTAAGGACTGGGGTTCAATGGAACAGCACTTATCTAGCATGCTAGAACCTCAGACTCCAACCCCAACACCTCAAAAAAATGAATAAAAATAAACAAATGAATGAATAAATAAAATTGCCTTTGGGTGGGTTTATAGACCCAGCAAGCATGTGTTTACATAGTTCCAAATATGACTAAGCCAATTCAATTCAATTACAAAAAAAAAAAACAGAATTTGCATGCCCAGATACCTAGCATTATAGATGTGCTTTGCTTGATTTTAATTACTGAAATAAGCTGAACAGAGTCAATTTTTAATGAAGTAATTTTTTATATTTTTAATTTGTTTTTATTTTTCTAATTTTACAAGCATATTGAGTTACTTATTCCTGCTTCCCTACATCACCCTTCCCTCCCATTCCCCTATGCTTCCCTTCATTCATCCAACTCGCCCTTCCCACCTTCCTGCCTGTCTGCTTCTATGGATCTCAGGGTTCCCTGTGGCATGTCTACTCCTGTTGGGATTCAGGCCTCTGTGGCATGCCAATTTGCCTCTCTTCAGGTCATCCCACTGATAGGGGCATTTCCTTTCACTCATCCAGCTTTAGTCCCTAAAGTTTCCCCTATATGTTCGTATCTTTTGAGTTCCTCAATAGTCTGCGGGGTGTGCTGGTATGTCAGGTATTATGCAGGTCTGGTAAGGACAAGTCTCACTGCAGTGAGTTCCTAGATGCAGCAGTCCTGCTTTGAATGGAATGTCTGGTCCAGTAGTGAACCTTCCCGTCTTTAGATTTTCGCACTCTCACGTCCCCCTCTTCTGAGAGGTTCCCAAAGCCTTAGGATGGGGAGAGATTAGGTTGGCTTAATTCTGGGTGAGCCCTGCTGGGTCGCTTAACAGACTAATTTTTAAGTCTCCCAGGCTAACCTTTTATTATTCCACTGTGGGAAGAAACCATATCCAGAACATGATATTATAATTAGCCTTTTCAATAAAATCACAAAATTAATGCTCTGCATTTAGGTCATGTATTCTCTAAGTGGTCTCTAGAATCACCAAGTACAGTCTCCAGATAGTCTTCCAAGAGAATGTCACTGGTACTGAAATGTTCTGTCATGAAAGAGCTAGAAAACAAAGTTAGAGAAAGTATATGTGTGTGTGTATATATACTGGAATATAATGTGTGCTATAAATCATGACTTTCTCCTATGACTCTAAAAATGTGTCACCTCTCTCAGAACATGCCACAACTTGTAAAATGCACAAAGAACATGCTGGAAGCAGCTTTCTGCACACTTTCTGCACATACCAGCGACAATGCTAAGATATTCTTACATCAGGCCAGCAATGGCCACAGTAAGGTCTCTCTGCTCCTATGATTTCCCCCAAATAGCATTATGAAATCATATAAGGGTAATCAGAAGGAAGCAAAACTATTAAAAATATCCTTCCAAAAAATGAAAAGATGCCAAAAATCACACAAGGACTTAATAACCATAGCATTTACAATGGAAAATACTGCTTCTGCCAGAAACAGTGCTCTTTTTATTGGCCAGGCCTTTTTTGTTGTTTAATTTTATATGCAAGCTTTTTGCTTGGATTTATGGTTCAGTTGCTTTCTTTACAACCTCCTCTAAGCTTCGTTATCTTGCTTTTCTCAGTGCTATGCCATTTGAAAATAATAGCAACCAAAGTCAAAGCTGTTTTACCTACAGCTATTTAGACCAGTTCTAATCACTGAAACAACTCAGGAAATAGCCACCAATCGGTTGCCGTCTGCATGAGCACGTTGCACGCAGAAAAGCTGAGTAACTGTCCCAGGTCACACAGCCGATGAGCAGACACTCTTTCCCATAGCATCTCTAGAACCCTCAGGGCAACAAGCCAGAGACTTCTAGCCACACCGATTCTGCAAGTCATAGGATCGATTTACTCTCTGGATGAATCTTTATTGACCAAGTGAATGTGCAAACACATATGCAAAAAAAAAAAATAATTCTAACCATGTAATAGTCAGTGAGTAAGATGACGTTCTAGGAATTCCATTCGTCTTTCTGCGAGGGAGGCGCTGAGGCCAGGCTACCACACCTGAGCACACCCGCCCTGTTCTCCCAGGTCTCACGCTTAGAGTTGGCTAGGAAACCTTCCCTCTGCTCTGTGAGCTCTGTGGCTGTCTCCCCTGCTCGTCCTCAAGCTTCAGGATCTTGCCCCAGGACACCCGCAGTCATTAAGTTAAACTTCCCCATGTGTCTCCTCTCCACAGCATCTCCTTTTCTCTTTGAAGAAGGTCCACACTTCTCGGGCCAGTATTGTAGATCCTGGACAATCTTCTGCAATTCCATATTATGACTTTCCAGTGAACCTTGACTCCCATTGTGTCTGGAGCATTCTCTGCCCCACCACACACACACACACACACACACACACACACACACACACACACACACACTCCCTCGCCCTTTGTTCGGGTCTATCTCTTCCCATCTCTGTTCATTGACTTCTGAAGTCCTATGCATGCTTGAAGGGGCCATTCCCTCTACAAAGTCCTCCAACTCAGTCCCTCTAGTGAAGTGTAGTTATTCCATCTTTCCGTGCCTAGGACTTGTAACCTCCTTTCTTGGAGCATTGGCAACAATTTTAACAGCCCCCATAGAGAGTACAAAGGCTCCTTTCAAGGACTTTAAATTGCAAGTAACCTTGTTCTATGTCTCTGGGGTTGATCGCAACATCCCAAAAATCTGATGTTTAACACAGCTGCTGATTTCAAGCCTCCTGCCGGGGAGGCCCTGTGGGCTGACCCACAGGTGACTTAGGGTCACATTAGAGCCCAAATCAGTATTGTCCCTGATCAGTGGCTGCTGGCCCCAATTGGCATGTCTCTCTGTGCAAAAGCCCTGAGGCCTTCACTGCCACCCACCATGTATTCCCCTGACCACATCTCTGGGCACACAGGGAGCAATGGAAAGCAGAAAGCACATTGAGGCCACCAGGTGCCAGAGCAAGTGTGCTGGGGAAAGAGGCTTCTCTCAAGGTGACGCTTGGGCTCTGCATACCACCTGAGTAAGTTAAATAGGTCACTTGGTATCCCCTGAAACCCTGGCTCTGTGGCTGTGTATCTAGTGGGTTTTCTGCCTTTTGCAATATTTTATTTTGTAGTATGTGGAATAGAGGAACTGACCTTCTAAAAGTCAGAATTCACTCTCTCTCTGCAAGTGGCCTGGGCAGGACCAGAGAGGCACATTAGATACTTCCGGACAGAGTGGAGCCTTGGAACCATTGTGCGTCCTCGTGTAGCGTCCTTAATTGTGAATTCCACAAATATCCTTCCTGGCTACATCTCACTGACCTCAAGACTCTTAAAATTTCCCAGCAGAAGGGAAATGAAGCATGAAGGACATTAAAATACAATGTGGTACAGTTAAGTTGGTAAGACTGCTTGTCTCACGTGCCCGATTCCTCGGCCTTGATCTCCGGCACCACTTAAAATTGGTGTGGTGGCAAGAGCAGTCAAGCCAGAGGGAACCCTGGGACCCATAGAAATAGACAGGCAGGAGGGTGGGAGGGAATGGGATGGATTGATGAAGGGAAGGGAGGGGGATAGGAAAAAGAGGGGGGAGGAGAAAGCCAAGAATAAGTGCTCAATATGCTTGTAAAACTAAGGGAAATTTAAAAATTATTAAATAAAAAAAATGGTGTAGTGACCCGTGTGTGTGATCCCAGTACTCTGAAAGTGTCTGGTCGTCCTCAAGGCTATACAGCAGGTTTGAGGCCTTAGCCCTGTCTCTAGGAGAAGCAAGCAAAAGAGGAGATGAGAGGAGAATAGAGCAAGAGGAGCAAGGAGGTGGGGAGGCAACGGGAAGGAAGGAAAGGGGAGGGGAAGCAGGGGGAGGGAAGGAAGGGAAGAAAAATGCAGAGCAGTTTTGCAAAAAGCTTTTGCACAAAGTCTCACAGAGGGAGGAAAGATCTGGAGACCTCGGAGGAAACTGTGGACAGATGGTAGCTTTCCAAATGATAGATGGGAGAGGACATGCTCACCCCCATGCTGCCAGCCAGAAGGAAGCTGGCTGATCCTTGGGAGCCATCCATGCACACTCAGCTGTGATTACACACAGAGAACTCAAAGACCAAAAGAGGCAGGCTTGGCAGGGAAGGAGTCCCGAGAAAAGCGGAGACGGCCTCAACCCAGCTGGGAAGGGTTTGCTCTTCCTTCAGCAGACATCACACACACGCACGCACACACACACACACACACACACACACACACTGCATACTTGGCTGTGGACTGGATATGGTGTCTAGGAAGATGGGCAGACCGAAAGGGGGGACCTCTCTAGCTCAGGCCAGGAGAGAGGGGCCATCCCTGACTCCAGATGCCAACATCTGCCCCCAAAGGGCTGGCTGCAGGGAGAATGGACCTAGCAGGGTGACAGCAGACTGGGAAACAGTCGCAGTGGAGGAGTGGGGCAGGAGGTTAGGAAGGAGCCCAGAATGAACACAGACCCAGGGGGAGCACTGCCCGGGGTTGGGAGGGACCACCGGACACTCATCCACACAGCCAAAGGTGTGTTCTCCTCTCCTGGCTTGGGGATTATTTGAGGCAGTGGGCACTTGGCAGAATCCGCAGCCACTAGGAGGGAAGGAGATAGAGAGGGGCTGGGGCGGACAATGAAAGAAGTGAGACCAGCTGGCTTGGGCGCAGAGGGAGGCAGGGGAGGTCCCAGGGTGAGAAGGTGTGAGGAGGGGGGTCCTAATTGGTCCCTTCAATCTTGGGGCCAAGCTTTGCTATAGCTTCTGGAAGAGAAGATTATCACCCTCATTGCAAGATCTTCATGTAAGGTTCATAGGGTTTGTGTGCGAGATACTCTCCAGATTCAAAAACACGGGAAAACATGATTTTTCCCACACTCCCACACAGGGGACAACCCAGCTTTGAAGAGAACACATTTCATACCCCCCAGCACAGAGGAAGCCGAAATACAGCTTGTATTTAGCAGACATTTTTCCTGAAATTCTAATTAAGAATTAATTTTAAAGAAATAAGAATTTTTATTGAATCGATTCCTAATGAAAACGTTAATGCCACAGTGCTCATGGTACTTATTTTTAATACATCCCGTCCGTAGTGTCTTGTATTTTTCTGAAGATACCAAAGCTTTGTTTTCTTTTGTAACCTAATTTTTTTTTCCTAATCTAATCCATAAACTTTCATTTAATTATCAGGGCAATTCCTAATTTCCATTCATCCCCAGGTGCTCTTTCTGGACGAATGGTAGGTTTTCTCCTTCTCTTTCTTTCCCTTAAATGAGGATGGTTCTAACTTTCCTTGTTACCGACCAGCAGACGAGGGATCACACAGGTACGGACATGTCTGGACTTCATACAGGTTACCTGTGGCTACACCACAACCACTTCACCTGGAGCATCTGTTTCGCCCTCCCTTGCCCTTGGGTCCCAAGAGCTGTGCAGGACAGACTGAGAACAGTCACTCTTGTTGAACCTTCTGCATTGACACACGCACTCTCGAGCCCGGTGGCTGCTTTCATTTGAATATGGTCTCAGTGTCCCCAGACATTCCACAGCTAAAATGCAATCCCCATTGTGCACTGTGATGTGGAAACAACCTGAATCATGTGGTGGGAGGTGATTAGAAATGGACAAGGTTTATCAGGTCTAAATCTGGTGAAACACATACACACATACATGCCCACACACGCGCGCACACACACACACACACACACACGCACGTGCACACACCTTCACCACTGTGGGATTCTGCCTGCAAGGAAGTCATTGGCAGATGAGGGCAACCATAAATATGAGCAAAAATTAACCTCTTTGCTTTATAACGGGCCAACAGTATTGTCATTGAAGTCTCTACACATAACTTTACACCAGAGCCTAACTGTTCCCAGCCAAGAGTCCCAAGAATATCCACAGCTACCAATCCCATCTGCCCACCGCCATGTATGTCCTGCAGTGCTGGGAGAGGTCAGACTCAATTCCCACACCCAGGGACACTGGCATCCTCCCCTAGATGTCTAGCAGTAGGGTGCACTGGAGAGGGAGATTTAGTTATTTACCTCTACTTCTCCCCCCTGGTCTTCTAGATTGCTGCCAAATGTCCTCTCTGGAGCTCCAACGAGCTCACATGCACAGAACCTGCCCTTTTCTACGCTAAGGAACATTTCTTTGTCTCAAGGTCCCTGGGCTACTTGCTAATCCCTCGCAGTAGTGAGCTGAAATGTCTCTTACAGGTCTATAGAAACTCATTCCACAGCAAAAGATAAGCAGACTCTTTAGTGGTCCTAGTCTTTCTAAGATGAGAGAAAAGGAATTCTGCCCAAACTTTGGAAGCTGTTGCAGAATGAGCTAGAACTTAATGAGCCTTAAATTTAAAAGAAGAAAGAAAGAAAAAGAAAGAGAAAAAAAGAGAGAGAGGGAGGGAAGGACAGAGGGAGGGAGGGAGGGAGGGAGGGAGGGAAGGAAGGAAGGAAGGAAGGAAGGAAGGAAGGAAGGAAGGAAGGAAGGAAGGAAGGAAGGAAGGAAGGAAGGAAGGAAGGAAGGAGGAAAGAACGAGAAAGAACAGCCAGCCTCACGCATCTTATAAACTGGATGCTCTGACAGTATCTCACTCAACATGAAAGGTGAGTTAATTGCAAATGGAATCCTGGGCAAGCCCAGGAAAGACTACATCCCTCCAGAGTCTTAAGTCAATGCCCATCCCACACAGGCTCCTGTGTGGTGTCATTACCTAGTTGTCAGTGAACTCCCACCTCTTGCAGGGGATCCCTGGGTAATCCTGAGGAAACACATGGAGCCCAAGGACCTTGCCCACTGCATGATGACATGGCATAAAGTCACGTGGTCCATATAAAACACAAGCAAGAAGCCAGCAAGCTCTGACTCTGTCAGTACATCCTGAGCCCAGAGATGGAGACGATCCTAGAGTCCAGGGTCATCAGGATGAATTCTCAAAGCTGAACTTGAGTCTGACCTCGATGCTGTTAGCTTTAGCTACGCCCAAACTGAAACTCACTGTTTGTGAAACAAGATTCATAGAAAGGACCTCCGGGTGCTGTGCCACTACACAGAAGTGCTTCTGTCCCAAAGAACGACAACACCACCCATCACTACCTCACAATGGCAGTGCAGGAATGTCCATCCTCACCTTGCTGCCCTGGACAGCCCTCACCCAGCTGGCCACACCTGTCTGCAGCACTGTGCTGGAGATCCGGAACCTGAGTCACAAAGGCGCTGCTTGCTGTCTTTGTGAATGCTGCACTGTGCCTTTTCCCTCTGGGCGTAACACCTCTGGCCTGCTGGCCCTGACCACTAACTGAGCAGAGCAATACAGAGGTAGCCAGGTGTGGTATCAGCCATGGAACTGCTGACCCATCCTGTTCCTCCCAGAAAGAGAAGGGGAAGGTCACAGGACCTTCATTTGGGATTCTACCCATTACACCTTCCTGGTAAACAGGAAGCAGAAGGCTGACTGAAAAGAGGAACTCCATGATACAACCCTCATCCATATTTGGGTGGGGCTCGTGGTGATGCAGCTATCTGGGGGTCACCAATAAGCCCAACTAACTTACTGTTTGCTAAATCAGACTTCAGTGAAATCACACTTTGGCCTGACAGTATTCTATTTGTGTGAATAGACATTTTCTCACAACACTGTTAAGTCTTGGAATTATAGCAAGCATGGGAAAGGAAATCATTTCTATTACCTAGAGATTGATGAGTGTTTTCTAAGGTCTTTGACTACATCTTTATGCAGTACTGAGGATTTTTACACTTGTATAGTCAAGTCACCTCCATTTCCAGGGACTTAACTTTCCTCAAAACCTCAAAAATGGTGGAGAAAAATCAAAGCTGAGAAACCCATCCGCAAACCCCTAATACCAGAGGACGGTGTCTTTCTTAATAAAGACATACAGGCTAACAGGGCAGCTGGGCTACACCCTCTGGTGGAGTGGAGTGACTGCACTCAGACATTCTGGTGTTTACAGATACTTTCAGCAATTGACAAAGATAAAGGAGAGAGAGAGAGAGAGAGAGAGAGAGAGAGAGAGAGAGAGCAGTCTGAGTGAAAATCAGAGGAAAGATGACACAGCTGTCTCTGGAAGACGGTGACAGGCCGCAGGGTCCCCCACACATTTTACAGTGCACAGTGCCCCCCACGCAATTCGTTTTACCACAGTATTTACAGAAACAAGAAAATCTCACCCTAACGTATTCAATAATGAGAGTATTAATCTGCTCTCTGGTGACTACTCACTCTAGCATTCTTGCCCTGCCTACTAATTATTTACAAGTTCTGTAAAATTGTTACTTCACTTCAAGGTTCCTTTGGAAATGACTTTGGTCTGGTCTCCTTGCATGCCGGTATGTCACCCACAGACAACATCACTTCTTTCAGGCCTCTGCAGTGCTTCTAGCCATGTCCTCTTTCTGAGTTTTTTGTTGTTGTTCTTGTTGTTTTTATTAATTAAATTCATTCTTTGACAGTTTCATACATGTACATAATGTATCTAAATACTTTCATCTCCCACATTCTCTTATTTCCCTCCCATGCTGTTCACCACCACCTCCTTCCTTGCAAATCCTTTTCTCACATTCATCTTTAGTTTGTTGTGTGATCCACTGAGCTTAGCCAGGACTGTCTATATGGTTCTGGGTTTGGAACTATCCTTGGGGCCTAGCGAGGGATATGGCTGGAGATGATGACTCTCCACTCCCAGAATCCATCAACAGTTCAGCCTGTTCCCCCCTCAGCTCCCCACTGGTGACTAACTATTGGCAGAATCAGTCTTGCACAAACACAGCCGAAGAACCCCAGCTGCTGTGAGCTCATGGTTACCATGGTTACATTGTGTTCAGAAGATGGAATTTTGCAGTCCTTCCCCCTGTCTTCCAGTTTTGATACTCCATCTACCCCCTCTTCTGTGATGTTCCAAGGCTGGGAGGAGATTGAATAAATGTCTCATTTAGAGCTGAGCTTCGCCCACCATTTATTCTCAGTACCTGGAGCATCATGAGACTGTATTCACCTCCACTCACTTCAAACGAGTTCTTCTCTGAGAGTAGCATTTGTGTGAACAGAGCTATTAAGAAGACAGTTCAAGTTAAGGCTATCCAAAATATCATTTTCCAAGCAAGATGGCACTAATGAAATAGCTTTCATTTTTAAAGACCAAATCTGAATTCAAAATTGGTTAAAGGTCAATTTTGAGTGTGTATTCAGCAGACATCAAGACACTGTAAACACAGGTCAGGCAAGGGTTGTACACTGTTAAAGTTTTTAATGAAAGCATAACTTTCTATAGAAAAATTCCACCTTCTTGAATACATGTGCAATTTGCATTTTTGTATCAGCTTGTTAAACTCAACAAATGAACCTAGAAAATCGCCTGGGTAATATTGATAGCTTATTATAATAATATCGATATTTGAAAGTAGCATTTTAAAAATGCTACTTTCAAATAAAAATTTCAAGTTGAAATTATGGCACACTGCATTTTATGTTACTTTGTATTCCTCTATAACATAAACAGCAACTTGTTTGTGACCAAATCAGACTCTGATACTGAATTTTAGACAGATTACTGAATTTTGCTATTCACAAAATACAATTCGAGGCATTTTATAATTCACATAATAAATATTTGATAGATAATCCAAATCGTTATAGTAAAGGTATTACACATTTTTTTTCTTTTCTTTTTGTGAGAAAGTAGCAAAGGAGTCAGTCAAACAACATTTCCTAGTATTTCATGAAGAGAGTGTCTAACCAGTAATGCAGATGTGATTACAGGTAGAGAATCAGAGAAACCTGTGGTATTACTTTCCACAATGCTCCACAATGAGTAGAGCAAGATGAAGCATGGCAGAGTAAACTGACTTTGCATTATGTGTTACCGCGGTTCTTCTCTGTGTTTGTTAGCTTGCAACATACTTGTGATACTGAAGAACACAAGGCTTCTTATAAATAGAAGCCAAACAGAGTCACATCTTAAGAGGGATAGAGCAGAAATGCAGAATTAATGTGAGTATCAAATCCACCAAAGCCTTTGAAATCCTAACTACATGACAGTACAGCTTGCTCTTCTGTTTTTCTGAAATCTTTAGCATTCCAGAATGGGGTTTCTAAGATGTGCATGTAAACTGATTTTAAATAAACACACAACTTATGAAAAAAAAAAGAAGACAGTTAAATGGTACACTAATTTAACTCAACAACAGTAGTAAGCTGCCCCCCCAACCCCTAATGCCTATGTAACTTCCTTGGGCATAGAGGTTTGACTAGGCTTACAGTGCCAGGGATGAATTCCTTTCCTGTGGAATGAGCCTTGAATCCAATCAGAGAGTGGTTAGTTACTCCATAACAGACATGAACTAGGGGGCTCATCTTGCCTGGCAGATTGTTATAAAGTACCTGCTGGCAAGCTTTCAAGGTGCTGTAAGATACCATGTATCCTACCAGGGGAGAAAAGACATTAAAGGTCTTACCCAGCTGTGAACCTCATAAACCTCAATATCATAGTCCTTTTCTGAAGCCTCCTCTTATTGCATCGTAACATAGTAGAAAACATCACCAGGTAAAACAGCAAGTTTAATAGAGAAAGCTAGATTTCTTTAACAAAACCACTCCCTCCAGTGTAATAGTGGCATAAATGTCAACTGGGCAAACAACAGCTCTCGGAGTGGATTTAAGGTCTACTATTCAGCAGATATCACGTTCCTAGTACTGTAAACCAAAACAAGAACCTATGAGTGGGGAAAACATAGACCTACAAGATCAGAGCTATGTTTAGTTATAAAGATGCTCTATCAAACTACCTTTTAAATATTTGTCATTATGCCCAGAGACTTGATGAATACTTCACACTCATTCTAGGAGCTTCCTTCTGCAATGGAATGCTCTTCTGTATATTAAAGAAAAACACAAGCTGGAGAGATGGTTCAGGAGTTAAGGCTCTGCCTCAAAAGCAGAAGGACCTAAGTTCAGATCCCAGATCCCATGTAACAATGCAGGGGCAGAGATAACAGTGGCTTACACTTGCGGAGTTGGAAGGCACAGCCCAGGAAACTCCAGAGCAAAGCAAAAGAAAGGAGGTAGAATGATGCAGGATGATTCCTGAAGTCACTCTTGGGCCTCCAAAGACACACAGTGCCCTCTGATATACACAGACACACACATACAACTGGTAAAAGTTCAGAAAATAAGTGATGGCAAGAATGCCTGGCTCTAAACAGGACATCTAAGCCACCCCCACCTCAGGCTCAGGGAACACTGTGAAAGAGGGTGTGGAAAGATCGTAAGAACCTGTAGGGTAGAAGGAACTCAGCCAGACATTATCTTCTGGACATCACAGGGCTGTTACGACCATGAAGTCACTGCAGCCATGTGTATTTCTATAAGACCTGCACAAGATTTACCCTATCAGTATTTCACCCCCTCTGCTACATTCTACATCCTAGTCATTATCATATAGGGACTGCTAAGTTTCTAGTTCATATCTACTGATTCACAGGCTCAGGCTGTTCCCATTTACACCTTGGGCAAAAAACCCCTTTTAAAAGCGCCCTTATGGGCCTTTCTCCCCAATTGTCATGTCTACCACCATGAGGCTCCGAGATCTAAGAGCTTTTTTTCCAGAAAGATAGCTGAACTTGAGACTTTGGTGCAGGAAGGACTCTCTATCAGTGTTCCAAATCTTCTAATATTCCCCAGATAGGCTGGACTCTACTTTTATTCTTTCCACTACAGAGACATGCAAACAGGGCTCCAATTGAGTTGGGAGGTCTTACTTGCTTATTTATTTATGGCGTGGGGAGAGGGCACACATGCACATCACAGTGTAGGTGAGTTGATCCTCCCTTTCTACCATGTGTACACCAGGGATCGAAACTCAAGTCACCAGGTTTACATGGCAAGCTCTTTTCCCCACTGCTGTGTGAACGATTTTCCTGGGAAGACACCACATGACCAGTCTTTCCACCACACTGAAGCAGCTCAATGACAGACCAATTATGTGCCAATTATGCCAAGGTCCATCTTGACAAATCAACAAGATTTGGGGGTTACTTACAGGAGCAGAAGGGAGGATTACTGACAGGAGCAGGGAGGACTCAAAGCAGCAGCACTGCATCGTGTGTGAGATTCATAGAAGCTGCAGCCGTGACGTTCTCTGCTGCATTATTTGCTAGAAGAGTCTCCAGCCTTCTGGACTATTCAGTGACTTATTATTTGCTGGCCTCTTCTTAGACTGCTTGGATGTTAGCAATCTCTTCCAGACTTCTAGACTCCTGTCCTTCAGACTTCTTAACTGCTCTGGGATATCCTTCAGATTGACTGGCTTGGTTGGCAGGAGAGTCACCTCTCTCAGCAGTTGTTTTCTGCTTTTCCCTCCTCCTGAAAAAAAAATGACCCTAACCCTAAGCTTGTTAGTTTCAGGAACTTCCTGAGCCTACAGAGCTATTTACTGTTTGCTGGGCCTTCCTCCAAGATGGGATGACTCAAATTGTTACACAAAATCCTCCTTAGCTTAGACTTGGGGCATAGTCTTAGATGGCATCAAACTATTCCCAGAGGAAAAACTCTGTACAACACTCAGGTCATCCTGCCAGCCCACGTTGCAGTTTTCTCTTTGTACACAACTGATGGTGTGGAACACCTAGAAACACCTTCAGTGTTCCCTGCTTCAAGCAGCCAAGCCCACAGAGCTGCTGACTAAAGGACTGCCTGCTACAGAGGGTGAGATAGCAGGATACGCCCACAGCAGCCATTTCAAATATAAAAGGGTGTTAGGGTTTGAAATGCAAGCTGTCCCCCACAGGCTCATGTGTTTGAAACCTTAATTGTTTGGGAAGATCATGGCACCCTTAGGAGGTGGAGCCTTGCTGGAGGAAGGCTTGTCACTGGGGATTGAGGTTGGTTAGCCCCCTGCTTCTGCTAGTAGTCAACTCTAGGGAGTTTGTAGTTTGCTCTCTCAGCCTCTACAATGTGTGCAGTGACTTAAGCCACTCCAGCTTCCGCCAGCCAGCCATGCCTTTTCTGCCATAATGGATTGTCTCTCCCTTCTGGATCATTAAAAGAAATAAATCTCTCTTTCTCCCCTTAAGTTGCGTGAACCTGAGTGGTGTCTCTCAGCAACAGAAAGAGTAATTGCTACAAAGGGTCTCACCCTTTGAGCTGCCTTTAGTAGGACTGAAATTTTGGTCCACCCTGATATCCAAAGACAATTCTTGAGTCATCTGGGGTTAGTTCAATAGTGAAACCCAATCAAAGACTCTCATCTCATTCAGAAAATAAGCTCTCCTTTCTGTTCTTTCAGAAGCATTATAAGGGAAAATAAATTACATCTAGGCAATGAGGGACTTCTCCCAGGACACCTACAAATATCACACACACACACACACACACACACACACACACATTTAAGTCTGTGAAGTCTGGCTTCTACCAAAAGCTATACAGCCCTTTGCTCTTCTAAGTGCAAAAAGTAGAGGCCTGCCTGCTCCTGGCATTTTCTTTCCACATGAAGAAGGGACTGTCACCTACCAGCATTCAAAAGCACTCTGAGGCTCCCAAGGGGGTCCTACAAAAATTTCCCAATGTTCCATTCACACAGACAATGATACATCTCACACTGATATTCAACAAATTTCTGGAATGAAATATCATCAGATGAATTTGCAAATAAATATGTGTATACCAGCAAAAAGGAAAAATATTTGCAAAAGGGGAAAAACACATGCTACTGACTAGATTGATGGAGCTCAAGCAAAGTGTCAAAGGACAAGTGTGTGGGTTTGGCTGGGTTCATTGCCATGGAGTGGCTTACTGGTCACTTACACTTCTGTCCCTGTTTTTGAGTCCGTTCTTTGGGGGTCCTTATTGATTCCAGCACCATAGTGCAGATGATAGAGAGCTCTAGAAAACTAATTAAAAGGAGTATCTTGTTAGAATAGTGTCAGAATAATGATTAAAGTCATTAAAGTTTTCATAGTTAAAATCAAAATCTAGCAGGTCAATCATTCATATTTGTATCATAATATAAGTGGTTCAAAATAGAAAACAATGTTAAGTTGAGAAACTGTTGAGAAACTCAAATGAAAAAATCCATGACCAACAAAGGGAAATTACATTCACTGAGCAACATCGATGTGCCAGAGACAAGATTTTGAGAAACTAGTGCTCAATGATGGAAAAATGGAGACTGTCACAGGTGAGTAATTTGCCTACTGAGACATCTGGACCTGTTCCTCAGAGCCAGGAATTCCCCGCAACTCTCAAATCATCCAGATTCCCCCGAGAGTCTTTCATCCATGGGCACTCCTTGCCCATATGTCTTTAAGCTGGTTGGGTCTGTTAAACTGGGGTCGTTTGCCTCTCTCAACCCTGTCTGCCTTCTCTAATTCCATCCTGATTCCAATCCTGCCCAGTGAATTTACCCTTTGCATACCTCCCAGGCTCCTCTCCTCCATCCCCTAAAACCTATGCACATGCCAGCGCCCCACCCTGCTCTAGTGGAATGCATCTCTGCTTCAAGCATTCGTTCAGGAAAGAAAATGACTCACGGCTTCCAAAACCGTTCAAAATTATGGAACCAACAATGAATGATCGCACATCTGCTTTGTCTCAAAAGTGAGCCTAGACAGGACAGGTATTATCTCCAGACCATTCTGCAAAGCTCTCAGCACTTTTAGGACTCTAGGAGGATGGATGAGCAATCATCCCTTTAATAGAATACAACCTATTTTGCAGAACTCCCACGGACAGCCCTGCAGCCAGATTTTTTGGAAAGATGTATTAAGAAGAAATAGACTCCGACCTTGATCAGACCATGGACAAAGAAAATATTTAGAATTGTTAGAAGGAAGGAAGGAAGGGAGGGAGGGAAGGAGGGAAGGAGGGAAGGAGGGAGGGAAGAAGGGAGGGAGGGACGGAGGGAAGGAGGGAGGGAGGAGGCTAATGGTAGCCCCACTTAAAACTTAACAATATAAGACGCTGTGAAAGGAAATCTGTACAGCCATTCTGTGTTCTGCATTTGGTAACAGTGATCAATATATCACATAAGTGTTCAGCACTTCTTTTAACAAATAAGCTTTGTGTTAGATGACTTTGCTCAAAAGTAGGATGGGCCAAGTGTTCTGAGTATGTTCAAGCTAGGCTAAATTAAGCTGTGGTGCTAGTAGACTAGGTATATCAGGTGCATTTTTTTAATTTAGTTATGTTGCTTAAAAATTACAATGGATTTTTGCTGGTTTTCCCTCCGTTGTCTTTCTCCTCCTCCACCCCTCCCACTGAGCAATATCTTCTTCATGACAAGGTTTCCTCCTATCCTAATATTTTCAGTGTAGGATGGGTTTATAGGAATACAACCCCATCATAAGTCAAGGAGTGTCTGCAACCTCAGATGCAAGGGGAAAAAAAAAAGCAGAGGATCTTTAAAAGTATGCAATCCTGCTGAGCATGAAGACACACTCAGTCCCAGTGGAAGCTTAGCAGAAGGATTCCAAATTCTAGGCCAGCCTACATAGGGTGGCCTTGTCTCAAAAAATAACAGCAACAACAATAATAATACGAATCCCTGAGAAGTTGGAGAAAGAGGCAGCAAAGGTCCAGCAAGCATGCTCTGCTGCAGGCTACAGGCCCAACTGTCCTTCTCTGTAGAAGCCCATCTCTGAGGCTAGTCAACCAAAATCCCTCTTTAAACCTGAAGTGAGTTCTGGCATGCAGTTCTCACATCTGGACCTCAAACCACTTGCTCTTGAAATGTGAAAGCAAAATGGAATTGAATTCAAACATCTACAAAACTTGGGGACTTAAAATTGAGCCAAACTTGCAAATCACAATCTATGTCCAAAAGATGTTTTCCATTATTTGTTTAACGAACGTTGATGATTCATATCCTCGATTCGTTCTCAGGTTCTGTTCTAATCCTCTACAATTTATGTATTGAAAAGTAAGGAAAGCATATGTTAGGAGGGAAAAAAAACTGCATCCTATAGAAAGGTAAAAGCGTGAATAGAAACCTCCCATATGAACTAGGCTCCCGTACCCGAGGGAAGCATCGTGAGTGCTTTGCGTGCCCCCAGCGACGTCCTTGCACGTGAAGCATGTATTTATGGCACCCACAGTGGCTTCAGAGCAAATGGAAACATCTAAAGCCTGCCCTTCTGGGTCTAACTTTCCTTACTGTGTGATACATATCAGAGAATTCAGGAGTATGGTCATTTGACCCACCCTTCTGGATCTAGACAATTTATGATCTATTTCAGCGCATTCAGAATCATTGCTTTTTTCAGAACTATGTCAGATTTCATTGACAAGGTGCCCACCCAAACCTCTACAGAACAGTATTTCGATGTTTTCTCTATTGTGACTTTTCAGAAAGTGCCACGTCCCTCCCATGTGCCTTCTGCACACATACGAGCATGCACACACATGAGCATGGCCACATGCTACATGCTTGTTGGGAACTGCAGGTTGCTCCTGAAGCACATTGTGCATACGTGCCTGCCTGCTGAACATGAGAGAGAGAGCTGCCCGATACAAGACCATTTTGTCTACACTGATAGAGAAGCAGTTATAGTCCATCTTTTGTCTTTTTTGTCTTTTTCTTGATTTGACTTCTGGACTTGGGAAACGGCTTTACAGTCCTGGCTATATATTAGTGGAACACAGGGCTTAGCACTTTTCACCTTATTTCCTTGAATCGGGGCCTCTCCCCGAATCTGTAGAGAGGCTGGTGACCAGCAAGCCTTAGCAATCCTCCTGCCTCTGCCACTCATGGCACTGACGTTACAGACACAAGAGACCAGGCCCAGCTTTTTACACTGGTTCCATGGCCTTACTCCCAGGCCCTCATGTCATGCTCTTATCCACTGAGACTTCACCCCCAAAACACTTCGTAAAGTAACTTTAGCTTCATTTCTTTCCTTTGGTGAATTTTCGCTTTATTTTATGCATTCATACTCTTTAGCTTTTTTCTGTTATAACTTCTAGGTTTTTCTTTGCTTAAAGAAGCCTCACCCACTCTCAAGAAATATGCAAGAAGAAAATGGAGATACAGAATTTTGTCTCAAAAAATGATTACAAACGTATAACAGTTAGAACTATGGTCTAGATATTGACTATCTCCCAAAAAACTAATTTGTTTTTTTCTATTTCCACTCATACAAACCTAACAGGTATACCGTTCCCCCCTCCCTCCAACCCCCCATCCCCCTATGCCCTCCTCCCCTCCCCCTTCCCTTTCCATCCCCCAGTGTCTCCCCCTCCCATCCCCAGAGCATCCGTTAATGAGCATGCCAGACTCTCCTCTGGGTCCTCCTCTCCAATGAGGTGCAAGGACCCAGTAGCATTTCCCAGAACCATTTCCTGTGTTCTCTTTAAGCATAGGAACACTACTATGGCTGTCAATCCCTTGCCTCTTGAGCAAATGCTAGACTTTGTGGGGTCAATAGTGTGTTGGACATTGCGCAGGGCATGCAAAGTCCAATTATGATTGCTTCGACCCTAATTTGTGTGGAGAATCTTGCATACCGTTACTCCTCCCATCCTTGTGCTCTTACAATCTTACTGCCCCCTCTTCCGCAAATTTCCCTGAGCTTCAGGATGGGGAGAGAGTAGGCTGGCCTAGTTCCAGGTGGTTGATATAGAGTCTCTGATGTTCTGGATTATGGTTCGTTGATTTATTTTTTTCAGTTTTGCTGCTCCTGCAATGCCCTTCACTCCATCCTGATGGGTATTGGATATCACCCCCTGGCCAGAGATAAAAAGCTGTTAAATTAGAGTCTTGTTATAAGAATATATTCAAAGGTAGATGTAATAAAAATAGGAAACCGCTGTGAGGGAGGGGTCAATCACCCATTTGCGAAATGGTTACTTTCTATCTGCCAGACTATACACCCTCCCCTTCTGGTAAGATCATACCCGATCAGTTGTAAATGATCAGGAAGGAAAGTCTATGAACTTAATCAGATGTCTCATTACTTACTTGCAGTCCTTGATGGAGGCCTATTTTCTCTGCTGTAACATGGTCCCCTCTCTCCTTGTTACTGGTGTGTCCCTCCTTCCCCATCCCTCCTGTTCATAATCTTTGCAATTACTGTAGGTATTACAGAGATTTATCTTTGACTGTCTCTAAGTGGGTTTGGTACTAAGAGCCACCTATTAGGGAGTACATACAGCGCTTAATTTTCTGTGTCTGGGATACTTCACTCAATATAATTGTTTCTAATTTCATCCACTTCCCAGCAAATTTCCATTCATCATTTTTGATGGCTGAGTAGTACTCCATTGTATAGATGTACCACTGTTTCCTTATCCACTCCTCAACTGTTGGACATTTGGGTTGATTCCATGACTTTGCTATTGTAA
Source organism: Typhlomys cinereus (assembly GCA_023101885.1). Lineage (NCBI taxonomy): Eukaryota > Metazoa > Chordata > Mammalia > Rodentia > Platacanthomyidae > Typhlomys > Typhlomys cinereus. Next base: position 1,121,900 of record JALPQD010000403.1, read on the forward strand.
ACAGTGCTGCTATGAACATGGTCGTGCTTGTGCTATCGAGGTGAACTTTTGCTGTATGGGGGGGGGTATTCCCAAAAGTGGAATCGCAGGGTCATATGGCCTTTCAATCTTTAATTTCTTTAAGAATCTCCAGACGGCTCACCAGAGTGGCTGTATGAGCCTGCATTCCCACCAGAAATGTAGCAGAGTTCCCCTCTCTCCACATCTTCTCCAGCATTTGTGGTTGTTTGTATTGTGGATTTTTGCCATCCTGACTGGGGTGAGATGATATCTCAGGGAAGTTTTGATTTGTATTTCCCTGATGGCTAAGGATCCAAAAACTAATTTGTTAAACATATACATAGTTCCCCAGGGTGGTACAAGGAATAGTATCTTTATGAGGTAGGAACAGTGGGAAGTCCTTAAGTCATTATGGGCATGCTCATGAAGAAAGGTGTGAAACTCTGTCCTCCTCCTCTTCCTCTTCTTGTACATCTGCGTGGTGTATGTCATATATATATATATTGGGTGTATGATGTGTGTATTCTGTGTTTGTCACACTTTTGATGTGTGTGCCACCTATGTGTTGTGTATGTCTCATGCATAATGTGTATGGTATGTGCATGTGTGTGTATGTGTTGTGTGTTATGTATGTGATGCATATGTTCGATAGATATAAAATTCCAAACATTTTCCCATTTAGAAACTTGGAAAAAAATAAACCAGACTCAAAAAAGCAAACAAATAGAATAGGATAAATGAAAGTGAAAGCAGAATAAGGAAAAGGTCTGGACCTTTTAAATGTGAATGTGATATTTCAGTGTCACAACACGGCAGTGTCACAAAAAACAACTCTACTGGAGAGTCAAAGAGAGGAGAAGATAATCCCTCCCTTACTTATATCCTTGGTAACTCATCTGCATGTGGCAGATATTTAAACATATAAAGATTATTGTAAGAGTATAAAAAGAAAATGCATTTTGATTATATTGGGGTAAGTAAATATATTGTGTGCAGAGTTCATTAATAATGAAGGAGGAGAAGGGCAGATAGGGGCAACATGGATAATCACACCAAGTTAATAAAAGCAAAATTTGGGGCTGGAGAGGTGGCTCAGGGGTTAAGCCTCTGCCTTCCAGGTGGAAGGTCCTGAGTTTGGATCCTAGACCCCACGTATAGGCCCCGAGCAGAAGCGGGAGCAGCCTGCATTTCTGGTCCTGGTAGGGCGGAGCCTGTGATTCCCCCGGCAGAGTAAACAAGGAAGAGATGGAGGCAGTCCATGGTGGTTCCCGAATTCGTCCGTGATTCTACACACACACACACACACACACACACACACACACACACATACACATACATACACATGCACACACACACAATTTAATAAAAAAAAAATAAAAGCAAAATTCAAAAGAAAATATTGAAACTTAGGGAGATATACACAGAGTAGAGTCTCCACAGTAAACAGAGACTCATTTCAGATGAGAAAAAGAAGGCAATGTGTGAAAGCAATAAAGTAGCTGACTTCAGAATCAGCAAAGTTACAACTTGTTTTACAAAAAAAAAAAAAAAAAAGAGCACAGGAGCCTATCTAGGACTGAACTACATGTCCTTGCCCATATTTGATCACCCTTGGCCTACAGAATGTCGACCTGTTAGGAGGGGACTGATGTACCTGTTAAGTTTGCATGATCGGAAATAAAAAAAGAACGTCAATCTTTTAGACTTTTTTAATTAAATTTATTTAATTTTACAAGTGTATTGAGTACTTATCCCTGCTTCCCTCCATCTCCCCCACCATAATGTCAATCTTTACATCTAATTTAAGAATATGCTTATCTTTAACTCAAGAGGACTACTTCCAAAGATTGAGCTCGTACTTCAACATATGCAGCAGACGTCTTCACAGGTCCTGTGGATCACTGTTTTGGTTTTGAAAAGTTAAGCTCTGTTAATACCTGTACTGTGCAGGACTTGGCACTGCACAGAGTGGCAAGTGATACAGTCATTAGAAGAGCCAAGAGCAAGAGAGACAAAGAGACAAAAAAAGGAAAAATATGAAATTAATAAAGTTAGAGGTTAAAAGGAACTTGTTACAACAAACTCCAATGAAACCTTTAAAACACTGGAAATCTAGAAGTGGGTAGATTGCCATGCATTGTATGACCTGCCAAAACCAAAGAAGGTACAAACAATTTAAACAGACCCAGAACACTCAATGAAACTTGAAACAGTAATTGAAAAATCTCCCCACAAAGAAAAACTCAGGACCAGACAGATTTAATGCTGAATTCTCTCAAACTTTCTTTGAAAATGATGCTTTCATTCTTATATCATACATATATACAATAAATTTTATCTTAACTACCACCTTACCTCCCACTCCCCACAGACATTGTCCTAGCATGTCTGCTTCCTGCTTTTATGTCCTTGTTAAAAAAAAAAAAAACTGGCCCATTGGATAAAGTAATATACGAGCAATAAGAGAAAATACCTTTAGGATGTAGATAGTTGTTAGGTTTGCATTTCCTAGCTCCATATAATTAAGACCCCAGGATAAAGCCAAAGAACAGAAGTTTTGCTAGTCCTGTGAGACTAAGTTCATGGTGTGAACACCCAGGATTGGTCATCCGTATGGTGACCACGTGAGCCCAGCCCGCAGGAGGCCATCCACAGTGTGAACACATACAGCACTGGCCTAGGGAGTCCATCACTTGGTGGGCACACAAGCCCATCCCACTGGAGGGTCCTGCATTATGAGCCACAGAAATGGAATCCAGGCATTGGTGGGCACTTGTGCCATGTCAGGCTACTAACTTTTCAAATGTTCACAGGTCAGAATACTGAGTGCAGACGTAGTCTCTCTCATCTCTGCTACTGTCTGACACAAATGCAAAACAGCAATCACATGTACAGTGCCTCTAGGGACACATGAATTCTACCAAAGTCTGTGTGTTTCAATGATAAATATTCTTCATATCACATTAAAGACATGCATATATACAAAATTCTACATAAATACATAAACTCTTTTAATAATAGCATTTGGGTTTTGGTTTTATCTTTTTTGGTTTTTTTTTTTTGTCTTTCTATGTGCATCCACACATCCCTCCAACCTTTCTCCCAATGCCCAAGCACTAGCACATGCTAACTAATTTTACATTGCCTTCTGCCTTATAATCATGTGCAAAGGTACATTCATCTTTGGAGATTTGGATGTGTGTGCATACATGCACCACATATAACATTTATATGAAAATATAGGCCACAGCTGTGACTCTTCAATTCCTGCCTATTCAAATGAGTCATTGTATTTTCCTTACTTTACTTTTTCTACTCAAACAAAAGGTAATTAATCTCTCTCTGAGAATGATACAGATGAACAGCATTTATTTTACAGATCTCTAATTGAAAGGCGTCACAGTGTTTGACTCTGGAAATATGCTGCATAAACATCTTTTCCAGTGATCCTTGCATGTATGTAATGGCTCACTATACAGATAGAACATATACATATTTTAATGTACATATTTCTCCATATTTGATGAAAAGCAATGTCATTGAATACATTGTGAAGATCTAATTTTTCCTCATGTATTCAAATTGTTTTCTCACTGTTTTTTCAGGTGTCTGAATAAATACATAGACTTCTTCAGCCTTGACCTTGCTCTCCTTAAGTATTATTGCTGTGGTTTGAAGGAAAGAAAATGATCTTTTAGCTCTTGTGAAGCGGTTTCGTTCTTCCTGGTAGCTGTAACATTTTTACACATTAAGTTCGGTCACTTCCACCGAGTATGTGCTGGTAAATGAGGACTTCCCAAAACAGATTAGTACTCTTGGCCTAATCATTTCTGTCTTTTGTCACTTTGTGATAGTTTTAAAATCCCGTTTAAAAATCCTTTCTAAATATATTTTTTTATTAAGCTCTATTTTTTCCCATATTTCAAAAGTGCCAGTTAACTAGGAATGCACTTGCCTGTCATTTGTGTTAACTGTCATTCCCAAGTAGAATCTTCATGCTTTATATCTTGTGTAATTTCTAAAATCTCGTCCACATTACAGTTTCATTTCCGTCCATGCTAATAATCTCAGCTAATCCCTAAATGCTGTAATGTGATCATTCCTTTCTGTTTACTAATCCTCTCATTCTTTCACCTCCAAATCGCGGAAACTCAGGTTTGCATTTCCTTGCAAATGGAGGCATTGAAAGGCTTAGGTAACTGACTTGGCCAGTTCTTGTTTCAGGAAGATTTTTATCTATCTTTTTGTAAGTCACTTCTTACATTTTGTAGGAAAGGAGACACAGAAGACTTTCCCCATTGGTTTATCTGTCCCCACCTAAAGAGTTGAATTAACTATCTTCAGCCTTCCTCAATATTCAACCCATTCAGAGTTTTTTGGCAACCCTTCATTACATTACATTGTTAGTGATTGTTCTAGAAATGACCTTCTCTATCTTTTATAGCCTACTGGAGTTACATTCTGTACCTACCCAGAGTATAGAAACTTGTGGCCACATAAGGAACACTTACAATTACTTTGATGTAAGTGAATGAGAATTTGAGGGCTTGAAGTTTATAGTTTGCTTTCTTTTTCCATTTTCTAACAGTCTGGAAAAGAAAAGGCAAGTTCTAGGGCCTTGCACAAAACAGGAAGTACTCTACCAGAAAACTAAATCCCTGACTCAAGAAATTCTTTATTGTGAGCATTTTTCCTGAATTACAAAAGAAACAAACCGTTGCATTTCAAGTGCTTCCTTCTCCATTCGCAGGTTCATTCACTGTGCATGGCTATTCACACATGCACACATCAACACACAGTCTAGCATATCCCGGAACAAGTGAAGGTTTTCTTGCTGCATATTCATGTGTGTAAAGACTGTCATCACCTGGAAATCTATGGTTTTAGCTCCTCCACAGATCCCTAATTATAATCAGGAGTTTGCCACTGAGAGCCAAAGTGATGCTACATGCTGGTCCTATTTCCCAAGCCTGCCCAGCATTCATTACCTTTACTAGGCTTGGTATGTTCTCCCCTGAGATGAACAAAATTCCATGCATATCGAATACAGTATGAAGATTGCAAGTCATTTACAAGAAACACATCACACATTGGACAAGATGCATAAATACAGTGACAAATATCAGTGGACTGTTCATGTCTGTTCACGTCACACACACACACATTCATATACACAAAAGAATTTTTAGTTTACAGCAGTTCCATATATTTTTTTAACGAAGTCTCAACTGTTCTGAAATTCATGATAATGCTCCTGCCTTCACACCCCACATGCTGGGATTACAGATAGAGCTACCACACCTGGAAACAAGGGAATTTGGTGGTGGTGACGGTGGTTTGGACCTAGGCCTCACACAGCCCAGACTGTCCTGGAACTCAGTATATTGTTGAAGATGAGTTTAAGTCCTGATCCTCCCAAGCTCCAGAATTTCAGGCCTGTGCCACCGCGCCTGGCCCACACAGGATTTTGCAATCGTCTGTTTTTATTACAGCTTGGAAGATGAACTTATGAAACCCTCCCCGCTTCTGATGCTCCTCTAGGAAGATCTAGCTTAATCCCTTTGGTGATCTTAGTTCAAAAAAAAAAAACTTTGTGGTTGACATTTGGAGTCTCTGTACTGGGCATTACACACAGGGCCCCACACATGCTAGGCAAATGCTCTGCCACCGATGTCCCTAACCTGAAATTTAAAAAAAAGTTTAGGGAGCAGAGGGAAAAGTCTTAAAGGGGAGAGTTTTTAAATATGTCTGTGACAGAGAGCGAAAGACATAATATCCCCCAAATGTCCTTCTGTCTTGGGCACAGCCATAGGCACATGCACACGTGTGTCTGGCTTCCCATCAAACCTCTCTCCTATGCAGAAGGTAACCCTATCCCCCATCCGCACATCTGGCTGCTTCCACCCCAGCTAACATGCGAATGCCGCAGAGTGCCGTGCTATGTGTTGACTTAGCTGCCAACACGGAGTCATGTGTGGTGACCAAGAGGTTTCATAGCAACAGAACTCCTGGGCCGATGGGGTTTTCGTCTCCTCCTCTGGGTAAGATGGTTTCCAGTAAGGAGCTCGGCTGGAACTGGCTGCCGGTTTATTTAAGGTCCAATAGAAGATGAAAATAAACAAGTATTAATCCTGAGAACTTTTCTGTGGAATTATGAAAACAGTCTGTTATAAAATACATCCAGATGTCAGCCAAGGCTGAGTCAATTGTTATAATAGCTCCAAGTAAAGTCCGCAAAGGTCAGCTACTCGGGCAGAGGGAGGAAACCTGCAGAATGCCTGGTTCACAGAGGCGGTGGGAGGAGGTGCAGGGGGGTGGGGGGAGTTGCTACACACGAGGCTAGCCTGGAGCTGTCCAATACATAATTGTTTAAATGACCTACAAAAAAATTATGGATTCTAGGGGTCAACATAGACGTTTTTAAAAATTAACTTTGTCACAGTGGAAGGATACAGTTTACAAACCAAAACGAAAAAGGATGTCATTTGATTTGAAAGAAGATCTTTAATAGGGTGAATTTTTTAAGCATCTTTTTGATTTGACTATTATTAAATTTTGTATCAGTAAAAGAGAAAATTTTTTAATTTAATTTTTTTCTCGTAGTAATACGCTAGCCTAGTTCTTCGCAGATAAATGTATAAGGATATTCGCTGGAACATTTACTATTAAAACCTGTAAAGTAATCTATGAACCAGTCCATAGAATATTAACTAGATAAGTGAGAAAGCATTTCAGTAGCAGAACGAAAGGCAAACATTGGAGTGGGCGCTGGGCCTGCTGTGAATGTTGCCAAATGAACTACGAAAGAGCAGGTGGCAGAACGTTCGATGTGGCATTACCAGACATTGTTTTATCAACCATTCGATCGGCCTGTGTTCCTCTGGTTGTCCATGCAGGGAAAGCTCTAGAAAGAAAAGAGTACATGTGTAGAGGCCGTGTCTGCAGAGCGCAGGGGCTGAAGACAGGGCCTTTCCTTTTCTGTCTACTTTCTACACCTGCCTGACTTGTTTACTTTGAGTAGATAGTTGCTCTGTAGCAACTTTTCGTGGATTAGTTTAGCAAACAGAGGAGGGTCAGAGAGAAGCTGACAGGGACACACTAACCGTGAAGGCACTGGTGGATCTAGTACCTAAGGAGAAACAGAACTCCAGGGAAATAGTGATAATCTGGGAAAATGTTAGAAGTCAACGGGTCACACAGGAAAGAATTGTGTTATCGTGTTTTCTGCAGCCAGTGATTGTCTCAAAGTGAAATACCAGGTTACGTTTGCTCAGTGCTTGTTGAGGGCTCTGAGATCTAGTACCATCTCATTTACCTGATGGAGTCTTTACTCTGAAGAGAGAGAAGAGAGAAGAAAGAGAGAGAAGGAGAAAGGGAGAGGGGAGAATACTATTGATCTTTTCTCTTGATAAGCACCAAAGAACTCCATCCTTGCTCCCCATCTATAGATCTTCCCTGCTTCTGGGATCCCTGACTGTCAGAATTCTTCGGGGCTCTAGATGAAACATGGTGGTATAAAATCCAGGGGACCTCATGATTGAACTTGACTCAAAACCCAAGCCAGTAAGCGGCCCTCCTCTAGGTGCAGACACTCAGACTTTTCCCAAGACCTTAGCACATCGGCAAGGTAGGACCCAAAGTCTCTACCCACCAGCTGGTAGGTAGAAGGATTGAACAAGGAGAATGTCTGAAGGAAATCAACACCCCGACGCCTTAGAAGAGGATCTGGGGGCATATCAAGTTGAGGGGCTAAAAGAATGATTCTAACGAAAACCTGGAGTCAAGAGGATTCAAAGAGTCTAGGGCATGTTGTATGACAATTTTTTTCTCTGAACAAACAGCCACTATCTTTGTCTGAGACCATCAAGATTGTACCTATTAACTATTGATGTTCCCTCAGAGATAGACGGGGCGGGGACAAGTTAGAATTATGTGCCCTGGGGCCTTGAAGTCTAGAAGGGCCATTAGGGTATATAGGCTGAAACTGGCACTCGTGCTTCGGGGGAGAGCTACTTTCTGGTGATGTGGCTGTCTTTGAGTCATCCCTGCTCCTATCAATAACCCTCGCCCCTAATCTTGTAAGTAACCCCAATAAACTCGTTGGTTTATCACGTTGGACCTTGGCATAATCGTTACTTTGATCTGTGGTTGAATCTCTAGCTAGGATGGGTAGATGGTTGGCTGTGTGGTGTCTCCCAAGGTAAGCATTGACACAGCACGGCGCTATGGCCAGAATGCTGGGCTGAGATAGCGAAGGAGCAAGAGATGAGGTTGTTTCTGTGGCTCACCTTCAAGTTCCAACCAAGTGGAACTTAGAGCCCCAAAGATACAAGAGTTATTTCCCCTGCAAGCACAGGATGCTCATGGCAAAGGTCTGAGGTACCCCGGAATACTATGAAGTAGAAAACTGGGTTCTGAGTGTCTCAGCACTGAAGGAAGACCCACCTGCCACCTGTGCTTCCTGATGCTTTGCTATAGCTTCAGCCTCTGGTTGTGAATTAATGCAATGAGCCAAACCAGTTAGCATTTCTATGTACACCTCTTGTTACATGTAACTTTATGACCCAACTCAACTAGTTGTGTAGCTCCTAGACATGCAATCAAATGATATCCCGGATGTCTCTGTGAGGGTACATTAAAATGAGGTAACATCTGAGTGCACAGATTGGGTTAAAAAAAAAAAAGCAGACATCCTCTTCAATATGATTAAGTCTGATCTACCCAATTAATAGAAGGAAAGGCTGAGTGTGAAGAAGCTCCTCCCCCTGACTACCTTGGCAGGAACAAGAGACTTTCCCTTCACATCCAGGTAAGCACTTAGGCTGTCGCAGAGCTCCAGGTTTCCAACTGCACATCAGAACTTCCCATGACCACATGAACTAGCTCCTGCGTGGGCACGCGCGCACACACACACACAATATACACACACACACATATACATTGGTTCTGTTTCTTGGGAGAAATCTAAGGCACCTGTCTTTATGTTTGTACAATTAGGTGAATTCTCTATGAGAAATGTTTCCAAGAAAAGCACGTGGACTTTCTGAACTTTGATACCCACTCTACAGAGCATTTGTCACCATCCTGGGCCAGCCCTGCTTCTCAGCACTGCTATGCTTCGTATGAGCTTCACGTGCTACAGACCATCTGGTTTACATTCTTCTGTGTGCATGTGTGCGCATGTGTATATGATCTTATCCATCATCCATTTTATATTCAGTTGCAGTGTGCTTTGGTTTAGGTAGGTATCTTCCAAAAGACCATGTGATAAAAGCTTAGTTCCCCTGGCTCAGTGCTATTGGGAGTGGATGGGACTTCAGGTTATTTGTGGCATGTCATGGATGAGACGCCATTCCCTTCCTGTCCTCCCCTGTTTGCGTCCCAGCTGCCACTCAAGTAAGACGTTTCCTCCACCACCCACTCCCACCATGGTGTGCTGTGTCACCACAGGCCCCCAAAACAATCGAACTGTGACCCAAAAGAAACCTTTCCTTCCTGTAAGATGATTTCCCCAGGCAGTTTATCATGGTGATAGGAAGCCAAATAAATGTCTTGGTCACATCCAGGAGATGGGTTCTGAAGCGACAGTGCGCATGCTGAGAGCCGGCAGGCGCTTGGAGCAACACCTGCTCCAAGGGAGAGGGGACGACAGCAAGACAGGTGGAGACTCAGCTGTGACACGGTGCAGGTCAGATGGCAGGGGCACCTGAGCCAGGACAGCCTTGGAGAAGTTGACCACTGCATCCGTGCTGCCACATGCCACATGCCACATGCGGGGGGGGGGATGCAGCCTTTGAAGAACAGCACCCTTCAGCAAAGGGAACGTTCTACTATGATTCCTTGGCAGCCAATGCCCATCAACCGAGGAAAGACAGATGCAATACTGCAGAGGGAAGTTGAGTTGGATGGTAGCAGCTATCCATATCACTGTGCAAGGACTTTAAGAACTCTTGCATATTAACAATTATTAATTTTTATATTAATAATTAATAATCATCTGTCAAATATTCAGTTGAAGGGCCAATTACAGAATGGTTACCTAAAGGGTTTGAAGCCCTGGGTTATACACACATACACACACACACACACACACACACACAGAGGATTTAATTCAGTTGATTTTAAATTCTTGTAATGTTTTCCATCCTGAAGAGGTTTTGTATTGCCATTTGCTTGTTTTCGTTTATCAATTGTCAATGCTTCAAAGCCTCTAAGAATCTGGTTCAAAAAGTCTCTCTACTCAGGAGATTACAAAGCATTTTGTAATTTGTAGCATTTCCTGCAAATACTTTTTGACTTTATTGTCTTACATTTGATAAAATAAGGATCGTAATTTATTACAGTGGTAATTTTGCTGCAAGTGTTTTGCCAAATACATAATGAGTTGTGCTCGTATATTGTTCTGGGTAATAACCTTTGATAACTTTTATTGCTTTAGAATCTCCCTACATGTATAATCTGTTTCTCGACACATGTTCCTGCTCCTCCCCTCCCAAATGGACAGTCTCCCCTGACGTGCTTTCAAGGCCACTCTGAGCAGTGAAACATAATGATACACCTTAATAGCTTTAGCAATTACCAGACAATTGCACTCTTTTTTTCCCAGAACTTTCTTGGATTTCAGTTCCAAGTAAATCTTAACTTTTTTGTTGTTAGGTTCTGAAAAGAAATCATAGTAGGATACCAACAAGTATTATTATAACTTTGTGAGTCACTGGGAAGACTTAGCATCATACGATATTGGATGTGTACATCCTGGGGCTGTGTGATAGTTTGATGCCTTAATTGCTGTTTTTTATTATGGTTTCATTGGGTATGTGCCCTTCCTTTGAAAAGAATTTGAAACTTTAATTCCTTTCTGAAATAGTTTCTGAGCCCATTTCAGGAGATGACGACCTGTTCTCAAGTTACAAGTGCACGTTCTGGGTAATGTTGGCGCAGCAGAGTCCGGGGTTGCCGTGCATGTGTTTCTAAGCCTTCCTGAGTTCCTGTGTGCCTGTGGGCATTGAGTCACACCCTCCCCTTCTGCTCTGCTGGAGAGTCTTGAACATGGCATGTAGCTCAGCCTACAGTTCTGTCACTCTGTCCTGTGTGAGCTCTGGGCGGCCCTCCATTGTTCCTGCTAACTGCGGGTGGTCTTCCCTGGGTCTAACCTAGCCTCCCACCTTTCTCTTTGTCCTCTTTCCGTCTCTGTAATGCTCCTTCCCTCCTGGAGAACTTCAGTGTTGTACTCCAGCAGCCACCTGGCCATCGCCAGCCACACATTCTCGTTTATCTGGAGTGAAATATGTTCTCCTTTTTAAGTCCACCGTTTTCTCACCACAGTACTTCCAGTACTCTGGATTTTCAAACCGTTTCTCCTTTTACTGGGAGTCAGTTCACTTCCCAGAGAAACATTGGCTCTGTTGCAAATGAAGGCGGATGTGAAGTGGGGCTGTTGCTATCAAGTCTTGTTTTTAGGGTACTGGAACTTTGCAAGGTTTGAGATGTGCATCCTTCTGAAAAAGGACTGGGTGGTCTTGGGGATAAGGGCCTGCCAGTGACTGCTGGCTTCCAAGTAGCTTCCCTGACTAAGACAGAAGAAGGGAGGTCAGAGTTCCTGATACCCTGTATTCCAGTAGAACCTTTGGGCACGTGTGGGAGGCGGAGAGTGACTTGGAATGGGACTCGGGTTAATGGGTCAGTGCTAGAGTCCTGCATTTCACTGCTTTCATGTTACACTGCTGTGGACTTCTGCCCCCAGAGGCATGGGACACCAAAGTAAAGACACCCAGACCTCTGTCTGGGCTGTTTGGCTCCCTTCTCCCAGAAGGCGCATGTTTGATGGGTGATGCTTTGCTCCCCTTTCGTAGAATCCAAGTCCTCCTGGCTCTTCTTTGAGGGGACACAAAGCAGAAGGGTACTAAAGCCTCTCTCTGTTTCCTGTGGCAAATGATATTACAGATCTGCTGTTTCTCTACATCGTCCAGCTAACATCGTGTTTTCCTTGAACTGCAGACTTGTCCAAGGCAACGTGGTTTCAATCTCTCCTCCTACGAGTAAACAGGAAAACCATGTATCCGCTTGACATCTGCCCACAGGCAGGGTGCAAACTCTCCTGGGTCACTGCTCCCTCACTCCCCTGGGACGGTCCACAGCCCCCTGCAAAGACAGTCCAGAGGACTAATTAATATAGCCTGAGTCCCCAATTTCTCCCTTGCACAGTCACCCCACTGAGCAAGGGAGATGGTAAGATGACAGGTCTTGGTAAGATGACACACTATCTCTGAAGATGATAAGAGTTATGACAAAAAAAAAAGTCTGGCATACTTTGCAGACTTTGTAAGGTTCTATAGTAGTAAATTTAAAAAATCTACCAATCACTTCATGTACCACTTCCTCCGCTGTGGTCTAAATAAGTGTGACTTCCCTCCCCCAATTCATATGTGGAAATTTAATGTAATGTATCAGGACATGGTGTTTTTAAGCATGGGTAAGAGAGATTAGGGCCCTTATAAAAGAGTTAGATAAAAGAGCCCCTAGAGCAGAGAAAATAGGCCTCCATCAAGGTCTGCAATGTAAGTAATGAGAAACTGGTTAAGTTCACAGACGTTCGTTTCCTGATCTCACAGAAGGGAGGGCATATAGTCTAGCAAATAAAAAGTAATCATTTTGCAAATGGGTGATGGACCCCTCCCTCAGTGAGGTTTCCTACTCTTATTACATCTACCCTTGAATGTGCTATTACAACAAGACTCCAGTTTAACAGCTTTTTGTCTCTGGCCAGGGGGTGACATACAGTGCCCAGCAGAATGGAGTGAAGGGAATTGCAGGAGCAGCAAAACTGCAAAAGAAAATCAACAAACCACAATCCAGAACTTCAGAGACTCTATATCAATCACATAGAACTAGGCCAGCCTAATCTCTCCCCATCCTGGAGCTCAGGGACATTTGCGGAAGAGGGGGCAGTAAGATTGTAAGAGCAAAAGGATGGGAGGAGCAAAGATTTGCAAGATTCTCAACAATAGTTGGGGCCAAAGCAATCGTAATGGGACTTTGCATGCTCTGCGCAATGTCCAGCGCACTGTTGCCCTCATAAAGTCTAGCATCTGTTAAGGGCACTGAGACCCCTGGAGGCAAGGGATTGACAGCCATAGTAGTGATCTTATGCTTAAGGGGAACAAGAGAAAGGGCTTATGGAAATGCCACTGGGTCCTTATATGTCATCGGAGAGGAGGACCCAGTGGAGAGTTAGGCGTACACAATAAAGGACTCTCTGGGATTGGGGGGAGGCACTGGGGGAAAGGGAGGGGGAGGAGGGGGTTCGGGGGGAGGAGGGGGGAGGGAGGGAACTGGTAAAAAATTTTAAAATGTATAATTAAATTTTTAATAAAAAAAAAAGAGCCCCTAGAGAGCTACCTTCCCTTTCCCGTCACGTGACCACACAGGAGTCATCTGTGAGTCTAGACAAAAGCCCACACTACCACTGCTACCTTGTGAACTTCAGAATGCCGAGAAATAAATTCCTATTGCTTATACAACACTCAGTCCGTGGTGTTTTGTTATAGCCGCCAAGTGAGTGGGCACCTCCTATTTCTCCTCTTGCTTTCTCTTTTTAATAACAGTTAAAACACATAACCATCAATGGAAAGCTATGCTGGGATCTTTTAGGGATACTTCTTTTTCCACTTGCATGGCACGGCAGCTCTTTAGTGGAGGTCAGTGCTGCTACTATCAAACCTACTTTACAGGTGATAAAACTTGAGTCCACACGTTAGGTGACTTAGAAGAGTCGCACCAAGCACTCCACCATCATCTATTTCTGCCAACTGCCATCTATTGCAAACAAAAGGATTCTGGGATCTAAAGGAGCAGTTGAAACCCATTCTTGCCTGAGCCCAAATCCTGTGATCACTTTCTCTCTTACTGGTCCTATGGTTATACCTGATGTGGTTTGGGTGCTCATGTCCTGGAAGCTTGATCTTCATTTTGGTTGCGAGAGACATTGGGACTCTAAGGGATGAGCCTAGTAGAAGGTAGTTAGAGCGTTGTTCTGCCCCCAAGAAAGAAGATATGGTTCTCAAGGGACCAAGTTTGTTCCTAGGAGATGAGCTGTTATGCAAAGAGCCAGATTGGCCATACCCCACTCCCTGTGCTTCCTGCCTTAACATATGACCTTCGTTTCTCTCTCATGCATATGCACACTCGTACTGTGATGTTATCAGCCATATTTAAATAGAGTCAGGGTATTTCACCGTATGCCAGACAGATATGACTGAGCAATCCTGAACTTTCAGCCTCCAAAACTATGAGCTAAATAAATCTCCCTTCTTGTAAAGATATGACTGAGCAATCCTGAACTTTTATAAAGAAACCGTTTATAAAGAACCTCTGATGGTGGCAGAAGGAAACGCCCTTAAAAAACAGGTAAAGTGACGACAACAAACTCCAACCAGTCAGCCATGAGGCTACTCCAGAGCAGCAAAAGTCTGAGGAGTCCAGACTCAGCCCTCCTCCCCTGGGGTCCCATGTGAGGATATGTAAAGGACTCAGTCTCCTTGGCTAGAGAGATATGTGATATCTTAGCACTTCAAAAGCACTTCAAAAGTTTGTGTGAAAAGGTTCAACTTCCTCCCAGAGTTTAAGCAGTTAAGAATTTCCTTCTTCAGGTACTTTTCTTCTCATAAACCCTTGCATATCAAATAGGAACCATCTGTTACCATCCCAGGAGACGTGTTTGTTGATAGACAACTGGTCATACCCATCAAACTCATCCCCAAACTAAACCTATCAGCAATGTGTCTTGCTGAAGAGTTCCTGTGGGGAAAGGAAGGAGTCCTGTGCCACATTAAGTAATGGGAGACCCCGATGCTTGTGATACACTGAGTAATGGGAGACCCTGATGGCAGAAGATGACAGGAAGTGTTGCTATGGGAGAAAATTGCCTCTTCAAGGGACTTTAGCAATTCCAGTTGCAACCATGGGTGTGAACAAGAGCCAGATATGGGAAATTATACAACCTAACTCTGGAGTTTCTGTCAAGAGATTCACAGAGGATGGAGACAGAAGAACTCACACTCATGATAGTTAAGCTTTAGGCATCCACTGTACAAGAAAATCCATGCAGATCCCTATTGTCTCAAATCTAAGAAGAATTGCCTCCTTTTAATCTGTTTATGTGTAAGGGGTGAGTGCATGTGCGTATTCAAGTTTGTGTGTGATTAGGTGCACATGTGTGTATATGCAAGTATGCACACACATGAATGCATGTGCATACGGAAGCCAATGAGTGAGAATAGAAACCATCCTTAATTGCTCTTCCACCTTATTGCCTTGATGCCGAGTCTCTAGTTAAACCCAAGGCTCTCTGATAGGCTTAGTCTGGCGAGCCAGCTTGCCCTGAAAATTCCCAGGCTCATCCTCCTGGGACTGGTATTACTGTCAAGTCACCACACCCACCAGCCTTTAACATAGGACCTGAGTTCGAAACTCCTGTCCTTTGCCTGCATAGCAAGCACTTTAATCCATGAGCCATCTCCTCAGACCTGCCTTCTAATTTTCCTCGACCTGTTCTTCCTTTTACTAAACGTGAGATTGTACATTAGTTACCTGTCTTTTAGCTGACAGAGGAATTCAAGGGTTGGTTCTGGCTTATGATTGGAGGTGATGGCCCATCCTAGTGGGATGTCATGAAGGTAAGAGCATGAGGAAGCTGGTCACACTGTGTCGACTGTCAGGAAGTAGAGGGTCATGAAGACTGGTGTTCCTTTGACATTCTCCTTTTTTAATTTTTTTATTATTTATTCAATTGTGCGTGTGTGTGTGTGTGTGTGTGTGTGTGTGTGTGTGTGTGTGTGTGTGTAGAACCACAGACGAATTCGGGAACCACCCTGGACCGCCTCCACCTCCTCCTTGTTTACTCTGACCCGGGATTCACAGGCTCTGCCCTACCAGGACCAGAAACGCAGGCCGCCCCTGCTTCCACCCAGCGCCTATACGTGGGGTCTAGGATTCGAACTCAGGACCTTCCGCCTGCAAGGCAGAGGCTTAACCCCTGAGCCACCTCTCCAGCCCCATGGCGTTCTCCTTTTTATTCGTCTGGGATCACTGCCCACGAATGGTGCCGACCACATTCACAGGGTCTTCCCCCATTCCTTTAACCCAGTCTTGAAACTCCCTCACAGATACGCCCCATGTTGATCTTTTAGATGATTCTAGATCTGTCAAGTGGATGATTAATAATAACCATCACAAGTGTGAATACTATTTTGCGGTTTCCTTTTGGAAGGGAAAAAGACAGAAAGCAGCAAGAAGCAGCAAACTCTCTAATCTTTTGCTTTGTGACCCCTGCATCAGCTCCCCTCTAGTCTTCCAAGTGTTTATGTTTCTTATTTATTTTTTTTAATTCCTTGAACATTCACTCTCCCTAGATAATTCCTTTTAGGAATCCCTATCTATTGGTCTCCAATTAGAGTGAGTGTGTGGGGGGGTGGAGGGAATGTATAAAACCCACAAGCCTGCCAGCTTCCTAGACAGCTGTGCCAAGGAGGGCATTAGCGTGACTCTCAAGGGGAACTAAAGGTCCTGAAGATGGAAGGAAAAACATCTCTCCCCATAGAGAAGGGCACCCAGAACCATCTTGTGGTTTTAGTTTTCCTCCTTGTTTGTTCCCGCATTTGAAAGTTAACTTTTCTATTCAAGTTACACTTCCCATAGAGAATTAGTGCTAAGGCTCTACCAGTTGTGGATTATCTCTTGATTAAATCACTAACAAGCCCTGAGCAGAACTGAGCTGATAGTTTCCTCCTCTAGAATGGTTTGCTTCTCGTGGAATCAGTCATCTCTGAGGCAGGTTTGATGGCTGGCAATAAGAAGTCCCTCCATTTCTTGTCTTTTCAACTAATGTGGGGGCCACATTGCACATGACAAAGATCTCTTTTCTTAAGTGCTTTAGTTGTGAATTATTAAGGAAAATCATTTTGGTTTTTATAGACGTCTTTCAGTTACATCTTCAATTTCTCTTTCTTTTAAAGATTTTTTTATTTTTATTATTTATTCAATTGTGCGTGTATGCATGTGTGCGTGTGTGTGTATGTATGTGTGTGTGTGTGTGTAGAACCACGGACGAATTCGGGAACCACCATGGACCGCCTCCACCTCCTCCGTGTTTACTCTGCCCTGGGATTCACAGGCTCCGCCCTACCAGAACCAGAAACACAGGCCCCCCCCCGCTTCTGCCCGGCATCTATACATGGGGTCTAGGATCCGAACTCAGGACCTTCCACCTGCAAGGCAGAGGCTTAACCCCTGAGCCACCTCTCCAACCCCCAGGAAAATCAATTTGTACTGCTGCCTTTGCTAAAAACAATTCTTCTTTCTCAGCCAGCATGGCATTCTCCCAAAGCTCTCTATGTTGGGGTCCGTCACATAAAGCCCTGAACCCATTTTCCTCATGCTGAACGTATCCCTTGAAAGAATGCCTGCCCCTCCTGCATGTGCCCACAACCTCTTCATGGTACCTGGAGAACTCCAGATAGGTTGCTATACCCCATCTGGATATCTCACAAACACTCCAAATTAAACCATCTCTGTTGGCATCTTTCTCTGCAACCTGGTGTCCTCTTTTAGGACCACATGACTCAGGAAGTCAGTTGCTTGTGCTCAAGACTGAAGAGTTATCCTGGACATGTCGGCCTCTCCCATCCACTCCAGTCCCTCTACGTAGTGATTCTGACGCAGTCTTTCTCCACAGGTTGATTTCTGCACTCAATCCCATTCTCTCCTTTCTGCCCTACCCACCACCCCACAGTTGAGACATGATTAGTTTCTTGAATCCCTACAGTCACACCCCACTGGTCTCTGTGCCTCAGGCCTTACCCCTTCCAGATATTTTTGTGCATATTTAAAGGATGAATATTTCTTATTTTAAGGAATGAATTGGAGCTGAGAATGATGGCACATACTTGTAGTATCAGAACTTAGTAGGCTAAGGAAGGATTGCCCCAAGTTCAAGGCCAGCCAGGGCTACATAGTGAATTCAAGGTTAGCCCGAACTGCACAGAGAAACCCTGTCTCCAAACAACAGCAATGCATCAGATCAGCTCATTTGCAGAAACTGAGGTGTTCTCTCTCATCTAGAATGGAGTTTAAAAACCTGCCAGACATCACACAAAAGGATGCTCCAGGGGATGAGAGGGAGGAAGGGGGAGGCACTGGGCAAAGGGGAGGGAGCAAAGGGATCGAAAGGAAGGGGAAAACTGGGGAGAGTGCAAGGGGGGACTGGGAAGGGGAAGAGAGAGAGAAGACAGGGGTGCTTATTGAGCTTGTATGATTGGGAAAAAATAAAATGTGGGAGGAAAAAAAGGGTGCAGCTACAACTTTGTGTCTGTGACAGAGTCGAGTCTCAGCCATCTCTCAGGCCCATGTGTGTGCTTGCAGGTCTGTGCTGTTCTGTGTGTCCCTGTGACAACTGACATATTTGATCACATTCATGTCAGGAATGCCAGCTTCCATTTTTTTTGTTTCCTTATCTCTTCGTGCCCTTCCCTTGGGGTTGATGAAAAGTCAGGGTGCGTACAAAGAAGCCGCTGTGAAACCCAGAATCTCTAATTCATCTGTAGTGAAATTTATATAGGAAGCACATCTATTAAATAGCAGCTAACAATCTTAAGTCACAGACTTCTGACAACATAAAGGTGAAATTATCCATAAATATTATTAATTAGATAATAAAGTTTAAGAGCATTTAAATGACAGTTTAAAAAAAAAAAAAAACCTGCCAGATCACTGCTCCCTGCACACCCTTCATGTTCTTTGTCACTCTTCTTCCTCTGGGATCCAGACTCACTGACCACTTATCATTTCACAAGCTCCTTCCTCTGTCTCTGCACTCTGTCCTATCTGTCACTCTGTGGGGCATGTTTTTCTTTCCTTTCTCTGTCCAGCCCCGAGCCACCTGATGCCACCACATTTCTTCACAGGGGCTCTCTTTGGCCACTCCCTCCCATCTCAGACCCCTTTCTATCGCTTCTTTCATTTTCCTACATCATTAATCACACTTAATTATACACTTACTTCCAAGGTGAGTCACATGGTCTACTTACTAAGTTGTAAGTTCCACAAGGACAAAGGTCATGCTGTTTTGCTCACTACCCTGTCCAAAAAAATTGACACAGTCCTTAGTACTTAGCGAGCATCAAAAAATATGCATATTAAGTGAATAAGTCTTTGTAAACCCAACCCCAGTTATCATACTGATGACTTCTAAATTAAAATATTTGACTTATTACCAAAATGGGGTGGGTGGGAAGCAAAAGACACATGCACAGAGCTGTCTATTTGTAAAAGATAAGTTGAAATAATTCTAATGTTCATCAATGGAGATATGCTAGTTAGATAGAGGTGTTACCTGACAATTGAGGACTAAGCCTTTAAGCACATTTGCGAAGAACTGATAGCCAAGGCAAGCCTTAAGCAAGCCTACATGAGATTGTCTAGTTGATGGAAGAAGACCCACTCCATGGTGGGGGGACCATTCCCTAGACAGGCAGATGAGATGGAGAGAGCCGGCTCAGTAATTTGGCATACTTTGGCCTCTTGGCCTTCAGGCATTCTGGCAAGTGAGGAGGTTGCCCCTTTCTTGCAATTGCTGAGGATATGGTGTGGTGTTGGTATAAGGTCTCCTGCTGCTGCAGATTGCCTGTAAGTTGCCTACAAATTCATAGTCAAACTGCTTAGGGGAACAAGTTTTTAATTCTACTCTAATATTGTTCAATTACAGTTCCTAGTCCAGTTTGGCAGCAAAACCCATATCAACACCAGAAACTGAGTAACTGCCCAAACCCATATCCACAGGCTTGCTGAGAGAGGGGTAAACCTCACTTTCCAGACTGTAAATCTGCCAAAGTATCCTAAAATCAACTCCCTCCATCTTATCTACCTTTCCAGAGAATGGTGCTACCCACCATGGGCTGGGGCTTCCCATATCAATCAGATAAACTCCTGCATGTTTGCTCAGGCTTGTCTTAATTATCACTTCACAGATGTGCTCAAAGCTCAGCCTGCAAGTGTCAAGTTGACACCTGTACCTAACAGTCACACCTCCCAAGTGAACTATAAACTGAAACTAGAATCATAAGCAAAAAGAAAATCCTTTGTTCTCTTGAGTTGTTAGGTCATGAATTTATCAGCAACATGCAGAAGAAAGTAGAAGCAGAATAAATTATGATATGTCCATGTAAGGAGGAGGGAGTGAGAAAGACCTTCATAAATGTTACATTAACCAGCAAAAGGCAATGTGTTCATCAGTGAGTAGAGTATGATACCTTTCATCTAAGAACAGAGGCAGTGTAAATATGTGTCACTACTTTCTTTTTCTGAAAAATATGAAGAAAAGAAGATTTAGTGGGAAAACAAGGTTTTATTTAGAAATAGATAAGAACATGGCACCATTAAAGGAAAGAGAACTCAAGTGTCCCCACGCCTCCCTGAGAGACTGATAAAGATCATCCTCAATGGAGGGGGAGGGAAGATGCTTTCCTCAAGGGTCTACTCACTGATAAGTAATTCATGCCCGAGCAAGTGCTCGATACATGCCATCAAAGGCAATCCAGATAAATCTCAGTGGGTCATTCACACCAAAAAAAAAAAAAAAAGAGATAAAAGGAGATATTCTGTGTGATATTTCCTTATAAGTTGTTGGTCAGAGAGGTCTTGGTATAGGCTTTTGTCATTGCTCTTGGTTGCCCTCCAAAAACACTAACAGTAAGATCCTATTGCTAAAGATTCAACACATATGGATCACAGGACATGGGCAAAATACATCAACTGGAACTGGTTTGAGATCTTCCTCTTTGCTGGATAGTTTATATAGTACCAAGGAGTACTTTAGAAACTACCGGGGAGAAAAATAGTCAAAGAAAGGTTTTATCAGCCTGTGAGTTCTGTAAATTACTATAAAAATCACCATGGCAACAGGTGAGCATGAGTATTAAGGAGACAACCAACAGCTTTCTAATTGGACCTAAGGCCTGCTTGTCAGAATGGAACACATTCCTATTACTGTTAACTAGAAGAAGAACTTATAAAAAGGGAAGGAAACAGGCCACTAGGGAAGAACAGACTGTGATCCTTCAGTTAGGAAGACAGTACACCAAATTGCTCTGCAAATATCTGTTATTATACCCATAGATTAGAAGAGTACTCAACACTCAACCTAGTTGTTAATTACTGAAAAGCACAACTTGCCAAAATGCAGAAAATAAGGGTCTATAGACTGTCCCTAAACAGGACATCTAATCCTCACCCATCCCACCCCAAGACCTAGGAAACATCACAAAAGAGGGGGTGGCAAGATTGTAAGAACCTGAAGTGAGAAGGTGGTGGACCCTGTGTTATCTCCTGGACATGACATAGTTGTGATATACAAGATTTCATGGCAGATATGTATATGTACACAAGAATTACATGGGAATGATCTTATCAGCATCTCAGCATAACATCAGAAAGATCTCAAAAAACTCCACACCTCTCTGAGAGACTGATGAGGACTAATGCTGATGAGGAAGCAATGGTATATTCCTCAATGGCATATTAATACCATTGGGTAGGATAGAATGCTTGCTGGAGCACAAATCAAGTCAGGCATTAGTCTAGATGAAACACGGCAGGTTGCTCAGGTGAATAAGATTTGAAATCTAATCTATGGGTATAATAGAATCAGGCAGGGGAGATGAAGGGTTGTAAGGGGAAAAGGAGGGGGATGGGATTTGGAGCTAAGGGTTGAAAATATTAAAAAGTCACTATTTCGTGCATACAGCATTAAAAAAAAAAGATTAAAAAAGGAAATTTAAAAAAAAAGAAGGATCCTGGCAGGGAAGAAGGATCCTGGCAGTGGAAAGGAGAGGGAAGATGGGATGGGGACTAAGGTGTGAAACTATCATAAATTCATGTAATTGTGTATGAAATAATAAAAGAATAATTAAATAATAAAAATAAATAAGCAATTTGTTGCAGTTCGCCTGCATGGTTGCTGATAAATGACCATCAAATGGCTTAAGGGAACAAGGGTTTATTCTCTCTTATGATTCCTAGTTACAGTTTTCGGTCCAGCTTGATGGTAGAGCCCATACCAACACCAGGGCCGAGGGAACTGGCCACACCGTCACCACATAACAGCTGAGAGATGGACAATCCTTACTTGCCAGGCCAGCATGTCTGGCCAAGTGAATGGAAGGATGCCAACTTCTTCAACCAGCTCTCAGCATTTTATTCATCTGTTCAGGCCTAGTCCCACCCACCATGGACTGGACCTTCCCCACTCAGGTAGGCAATCTCTTGCAAGTTTGTTCTGGGCTTAATTCAACCATTAATTCTCTACAAATGTGCCCAGAGCTCAAACCCTCAATTGTCAAGTTGACATCTGTGTCTAACTATGACACAATTTAATAAATAAAAATAAATATAAATATGAGTAAAAATAAATAAATAAATAATAAATAAATGAGAGACAAGTCCAAGAGAGGTAGATGATAGGAGACAGGAGCATGAGTTGGATTCTCTTCATTCACTTGCTGGAGAGTGTTGATTTTGGAATGCTGTAAACATGTTATGTAACTACAAAATAAAATTGAATCAAAACCAAAGGAAAAAAACTTTATGAATCAAAATAAATGGACCTAATTCTATGAGGGCTGTTTAAACACATAGAGGTAAATCAAATTTTAAGTAATTTAAACTGAGGATATTGAACCATACATACTGAAATATGTCTTAACAGCAAAAAGAACATAAAGATGTTCTAAATAGTTTTTGGTTTTCTCCTTTCTCTACTCAAGTAGTGCTGTTGACATCATTTGAAACTACACACGTGCACACACACATACAGTTCTTAAAAATCAAGAACTTTCACTATCAGAGAAATCCCCTGAAAATCTTGAATTCGACATAGAAAATAAACATGAACTCCTAATGTATTTTATTTTTTCAAGTAAAAAGTAATGTTTATTTTCTAACTCAGTGGAAATACATATTTCTGTGATTTCCAAGAAAAATACTCAGCCACGATGGAAACCAGTGGTTAGTTATGCCTCTCCTAACAGCCACACTTTCGGTTTCTAGTTGTTCAGGTTCCTTCTGGGTAAGGGGGCATCTGGTTCCAGCTCTCAGCAGACATTGTTATGAGATGATTCTACACTACTTAATTGTACCAAAAAACAAGAGAGGGAACCAAAATTATCTGAGAAGGATTGAAAAATCCAGGAACCAAGCTGAAAGGATTCTCACTGACCAAGAATAAGATAATCTGAATGAAAGAAAGAGAGAAGGGAAGGGGAAAAAGGGGAGGGGAGGGGAGGGAAGGGGAGGGAGGAGGGGGGAAAGAGAGGGGGGGAGGGAAGGGAGGGGAGAGGGTTGGGAAGGAGAGGAGAAGGGAGGAAGGAGGGGAGAGAACGGGAAGGGAGGGGAGGGAGGAGGAGGACGAGTGAAGGGGAGGGACAAATGGGGGGAAATTGGCCGAGTCGCTATTCAGCGGGAATCTGGCACCTAGGGGTAGGGGGTGCCGGAGGTTCTTTGAAATAGTGTACTTTTCCCTTCTTCGTAAGGGCTTATAACTTTGAAAAGTTGTTCTCTGACCTCCACGAGCATGCTGTGTGCAGCTGCTCTCTTCTCTATGTTTGTCTCTCTCACACACCTGCACATTCTCTCTCTCTCTCTCTCTCTCTCTCTCTCTCTCTCAAACTTAAAAATATATGTATTTTAAACAGGAATAATGAATTACAATGAAATTGTTACCAGATTTCTCTCCAGATTCTTGCATCCCAGACTCAAAGACTGAAGCCGGGACACAATTGCCTGGTTTAAGTGAAATTTATTGACAAGCAGGGAAAGAACACCTGATTGCTTCAGAAAATCAGGGGGAGCAAGAAATCTCTGGCTGTTCAGAGAACCAGAGGGGAGGCAAGGTGCTCAAAGTCTCTCTCCAAAGGCTCTGGAACCTGGATGCCCTTTTATGAACTTTGGGGGACTCTAAAATGGAAACTCTATTGGCTTCCTCTCTGACCTCTCTTTGATTGGTGGTCCTTAGTGGGGCCAGGTTTGAAAGTCCTATAGTGGGCTTTGCGGTGGCTGTCTGGTGGGCTGCCTACGTGCAGACTGCAGTGCGGGCTTCAGGTCAGCTGTCCCAGGGTACATGTTGTCTTTCACACAGGCCAGTGACCTTGCTTCATTTCCTCTGGTCTCCCTCTCTGTTCTCTCACTACCTGTGGGAATCTACCCCTGTCAAGATGAACTATATGAAAGAAATTAAAAATGCACAAATAACCAAAAAGAAAAAAGCACTATTCTGGACTTTCTCATATAATCTGTTTTTTGGGGGGAAACATCCCATAATGTTAAAAAGTTCTATGTATAGAGAAGTTCTAGCTAATATATGGAGAAAGAATCATCGTGTTAGAATAACCACCATTTTGCATCCCTATAAAACAAGGATTACAGCAATGCCCGCGAACAGCCAGCAAATCCATTAAGCAGAAAGTTGGAGAGAAAAATTCCCACTGATAAACCTGCACACACAAGAAGGGGGGATGATTAGCTCCCTGGTGCCCTGGTAGTACGCAACAGGAAGGACCCAGTCTGCAAAGCAACATCTAAAATTGATCAAGCCTCCATATAAAGTTGCCAGTTTATGTAAGACAGAGACCGAGGTAGTACCACAAAATACAGTCAACCAAGTTTTACCATGTGCAAAGCTTTGTAGGACACTTAGTGTCTTCATCAAGTAAAGAAAAAAGAGGGAGGAGAATACCTGCCTGTGCGCCCAAATACAAGGTGTGCACATCCTTTCATTTCCTTTCGTTAATCATGGGAAAGAACTAGAGAGACTTGATTATGGACTGGGTATTAGATGATATTCAGGGACTATTTCTGTATCTAGTATGATAATGGTAAAATGGTTATTTTTAAATAACCTCTTTCTCTTAGAGATACATAGTGAAACATTTATGAATGAAATAGTATAATACCTTGGTTTTCTTTTACCTTACTCCTTAAAGGTTAAAGTGAAGGAGTATTTTTAAGTAAGATGAGAAGAAATTGTAGCTCGGTTTCCCTAATCTAAAATATCTATCTAACAGTAAGAACCTTGTAGCTTTCTAGCAATGGTTTAATTTTAGATTTAAGATTATGTAAAATATCTTCTAAAGTTGCTCCTAGCCCCAACTACAGTAGATTGACAAAACCAGAAGCCTCTCCCTCCACACCTGGGCCTCCTGATGGGAAAACAGCTGAGTGGTGGTCACGGTCATCCAAGTCTCACTAGCTCCTCACCTCCACCTGGGCTGGGCACCAAAGTTTGCACAAACTCCTCTTGTGAGGATAGAAACTCAGTCATCTAACACCGTTCCAGGTCCAGACCCTAAGCCGTGGGGTCTGCCCAACTTCTAGGAATTCAGGCGATGTGTTCCAATCCTTTTCCTGACATCTTACACACTATACATGTCTACGTCAATTGGACAGTTGGTGTAGACACCACCCTGCTTCCCTCTGCTAAAAACCACCTTTGCCTTTCCTTCAGGAACAATCAGCCACAGCCTCTTTTAGCACATTGCTGCCTTGACCAGGGTTAAGATGGTATCTCTGCCTTCTCAGCAGAAGGGAGAATGTGCACTCTACTCTAACAGCTAACAAATGCACCATTGCCCAGGGCCCATGAACTCGGCCAATCTGTGATCACCGTAACCAGAGAGGATGGGTTGCTGGAGATCAAAGGTAAGCCAGGCGCAGACACATCTGTGCAGCATCATGGGCCCCAGAGGTGTGGCAAGGCAGTGGGTTATCCATGTTAAGAAGCCATGGGCCATATGGACCATAACTTTTCACATAGAGGACACAAGATGGTGTAAGAGCTTGGGAATCAGACAGATGCTCGGTTAGAATTCAAATCAGCCTCGCTGGAACACTTACGATGGACAAAAACATTTGCTTGCTGGGCCTCAAGTTCCTCCTCTGTAAGCTGGCTTGCCGCAGGACGTTCACACAAGCCTTGTGCACCAGCCTCACATGAATACTGAGTGAGGCTCCTCAGGAATCCCAATGGGGTTGATTTGGCAGTGAAAGTGGATTTTTCCGGAACATCGTGTCCATGCTCACAGCAAATAGTTTATCCATCTTCTCATCCCGTTCCAGAAGTTTTCATTTATATTTGGGGTTTCCGGTCTCACTGTCCTACCCCAGGAGCCCTTTGGACCCTGCGCCTTCCAAGTTCAGGGCCCTTATATCCAGCCAGCATCCCAGTGACTTTCTTTGTAAGGCAACACAAGAGAGAAAGTTCCAGAAGGGGTGGCTGCAGCTGCCATTCTGCTGTGGAAGGAAGGAGGGCGGCTAAAGGGTTCTGCAACGCTTCACTCATCTGGAAAGGATCGATGGCTTCCTGCCAAGGCTAAGAAACTTGCTGATTAATGACTAATTAATTAGTGCTGGCACCCACTGTCTGCGGTCCAGCTTATTAATCTTTCCTGAGTAGACACACAAATACTGAGGATCCTGCTCACTCCGTGGTTTTCTTGCTTTTTGTTTCCTGGAGGCCTGGAGAAGATTTCAGTGCCGATGGAAAAGTGTGCTTCCTGGAGTCCCCGGGCACGTGTGGAGCATAGAAGCGGGAGAAATGATCACCCAAGGCTAAATTAAATCATGGATGGGTAACAAACGTACAGTTTTTACCGCGCTCACTTCCATTAAATCCTGGGGTTGCTATATGAAATGAAGTGAGCAGAATTAGCATCATTTGGAGATGAAGAAACAGATCTTCAGAGAGGGCAAATAATACACTCAAGGTCACATACCTAATAAGTGCTTCACTTTAGATCTCAACACAATTGGTTGGATATCGAAACAGCATTTGTGGCCACTGTGCCCACAAAAATGCCACACTCCTGAACAAAGCCAGCACCTGCAGACGCTATAAAGCATAATTAGAGATATACCAATAATTACAGGTATTTGCATACAAATATTCAGTTTTCCATAGAGGGAAGGAAGGCCTGAGAAGATTATATGATAACTTGTCGTGCTCTATAGCAAATTCACAGATGTTCATGTTGTGTTAGATTTTAGTGTGGTATGTGTTCATGGGTACATATATTTTTCTTCTTTGAAACCTAAAATGAGTGTTCATGAGTTAATAATGTGTTAATGTGTAAATATATGAGTCAGAATTACTGTCTATAATGTTTATACTAGGTGGCGTTAGGAATTATTTGTGCTACGTGCATTGCCATCGCTTGGACCAATAGTTGAAAGATTGCATCTCTGCCATTCATTCATTCAGTTGCCTTTTTTACCATGTGTGTAGTAATGTTTACCACCCAAGAAGCATCTGTCTAAGTATTGGTGATGCCCAGCCTCCCACTTCCCTGCAAAGTGAAAGGCACATGGACAAGAGTAACTGAGGCGACTGGTTTTGAACTGGGAAGTCTCCGCCTCCTGAGTGGTAGAATCACAGGAGTGAGCCATCCCACTTCCTTTGGTTCCTGAAGGGGTGTCTTCTGTCTTTCATTCTACCCTACTGATAAAAGCACTGTAATCTCTTCCTAGCCACCTCAGACCATTTCTTCGTCTTAGTGCTGCAATGCTTATTTAAGTGAATGCCCATGCTTTCCCATACTAGCCTATTTTTATTGTTTTGCTTTATAGTATGACTGATACTGATTGGGAAGTGAATGCAATAAAGTTCCCTACACTTAAAAAAAAAAAAAAAAAAGAGTAACTGAGGCATCTTGCTGTCAATATTCACAGTGTCTACTCCAGATCTCAAAGGCAGCTTTGAATTCAATCATTGTGCTAAAACCTGAAGTCACCATGAATCCCAAAGACTTTGCCCCATCATGAGAGCATTTCTCTAGCAGAAGCAACCACCTGGTAGGAATCAGATTACTCGTGGCAAGCAATAAGGACTTGTTGGCATCATCCTGCAGTGTTAGAACTGCGACAATGATCCACTAGACCACGCCTTGATAAGGACTTGTCCCCTATGACTCCTACATTTAAATCTAAAGAATGGTACCTGCTCCGAAGTCTGACAACCTGAGATGGAAGTCCACATGGTATAAGGAGTGAACAACTTCCAAATGTTATGTATACAACTTTTCTTCTTCTGTTTACTTCTCTTCTCTCTCTCTCTCTCTCTCTCTCTCTCTCTCTCTCTCTCTCTCTCTCTCAATGAAATATTAAAAATACTAAATACTAAAGTTCATCAGTACAGATTTGAGTCACTGGCTCCCTGTATCTGTTTCTCTTTCCAGTGTTCTACATTGATTATATCTCTTTTCTCTACTTTTCCCGTCTCTTTAATTGTCATTTTGAGAATAGATAACCCGGTCTAGCCTCCTGGAACTCCCACAACCAGGGCTTTCGCCCTAAAACTCCAACACCAATTTGAAAGAAAAAGTAAATCTAAAAGAAAGTTCCTGTCCGAATAATTCAGTGCCATAAGGAATCTAGGCCAACAGATACAAAAATTGTTGATCACTGTAGAGGCTCCAGGGTCCTCTGGCCTTGGTCTACTGTAGAAGCTTTTCTCTTGTCTAGACACTGATGCTACGAAAACAATTCAGATTCCGGTTTTGCTCCTGGCTCTGCAAAGTGCAGACCTGTGATCTGGGGTCTGACTCTTTCAGGCCTGTGACTGTTTCTGGACCCTCTACCGTCATTTCACTAGAGATCATGCAGTCATGGAGCAAGAGGAGACCAGGTTGGGAGTGGGGGAAGACCACTTAAACATCTTTGCAAAGGAGCAGAAAGCCTGCCTGAGAATGTACCATTTTCAACAGTAAGTGGGCCTGAGCCATTCACAGACACGTGACAGCTGACCATTGCAAATGCCAAAATGCAAAATCCTTGCGTGCTTCAGAAAAGTGAGTCCTTACACGCAGGCACATCAGACAAATCTCTGAAGCACACTCAGGTGCAAGGGTAACTATCGCATGTGGCATGGATGAAGCAAGGTTGCCTTTAATTGTGCGCCTACCAGCCTGGGCCCAGGCCCACAAATTAACTACCCTTTCTATCAGGCCTTCCCGCCATCAGCCAGTGGAAGGCCACCTGCGTGTCAGATCGTTCTTTCTTTGAATGTGATGAGCATCTCTGGGGGGTGTAGGATGGTGCCTTGATGCTTTCTGGAGCCTGAAGGACTCGTTGCCGTCCCCTCTGCTTCTCCGTGCTGCTGCCCCATCCCGACTGTTTCCTTCCTTGCCTTTCACCCCACTCGCTAGGCTTCTGAGGCTAGTGAGGCCTGCTGAGTCCAAGGCTTCCAGATTCCCAAAAGTTCTATGCAGAACTTCCATCTCTATTGCAGCCCTGGACACGGCAGAGAAGCCACCAGTGCGTGACTCCACAAGTGATGACTCTGAGCCTAAGCAGGACAAGGTGGGCAGGATGACCGTCCTCACCCAGCCTCATGGTCTTGGTACGAAGCAGGCCCAGAGAAAACAGTAAGAGGCGAGGAGTGTCCACCTGGTCGCTCAGCTCTCTGCGTCCCCCACTGGGGCCTAGGATACATTGAGAAATAGTGCCCAAGAGTCAAGACTGCACCTTTCAATCATTTTTATTGAAGCCTCTGGATCCCCCAGAAATGCAACTTGTCAAATCCTTTTTCTATAAAGCAGATCTTCCCTGGGGAGCACTGCAGAGCTCTTGCCAGCAGACGCTAACCGGGTGCGCTTTGATTCTTCACCTGGCACGCCACTTCACGCATTCTGATATTTCCATCATGGATAACCAACTAATGACCAAAGAAGCCAGCGACGATGAATCATTGCAGCCATCAAGTCTTAGGCCGTCTGGATAGTTTCTCGAGTGACACTGGAGGCTTTCTCAAAATCTCAGCAGCGCCAGAAGATCTTGATCTGATATTTTGAGATCAGGTGATTCTGGGGTGTGTGTGTGTGTGTGTGTGTGTGTGTGTGTGTGTGTGTGTGTGTGTGTAATAGACAGAAATTCTTGGGTAACCATTTTGTAGCAACAGCAGCAGCAGCGTCGCTGCCAAACCCCTGGGCAATGACGACTTCCCAGAATTTCTTATCTGTCCAAAATTAGTCTTATCTGCCTGAAATTAGGGGATGTTTAGATTTCAGCAAGTTGGCGCAGTTCACAAAAGGAGCAATACCCTGACCTCTGGCATAGAAAACTAGGAGTCCATCTTTCTCCATTTCTCCTGCCAACCAGCTTCTCAGCACTTCAGTTTTACAAGGGCCATAGGCCATTTCAGTCTCAACGTAACCCCCACTTAGGAGAAGGGAGGAGGAAGTGTCACTCGCATGGTGAGGGAAAAGCCACAGTTGTCCCTTACTTCTGTTAAGCACATACAAAAGTATGCATATGGTGTGCCAAGTGCCCATTTCCTTGGGAAGACTGCAAAGCCTTGGTCTGCCCACTTCCACTTCGCCATACTCACCATGCATAAGATTACATACATGTCAGCGGACCAGCCCGTGAGCTCAGGAGGAAATGGCTTGTCCTCCTGGCCCATGTGGTTCCTGCCTTCTCATCCACCACCTCAGTCAGTGCTCAATGTTAGGTCCAACCCTATATGGGCACCACTGGAGGGACAGACTTAAGAAATAGAGTCTATTTGAAGGCCTGGTAGCCGTAACTTAGCCTTGAGGTGGGAGAACGTTAGAACAGAAGAGATAGCTTAAGGCCAGAGAAGATAAGGGAGAGAAACGTCCAGACAGCCTGTAGGAGGAAGCAGGGAAGGGGACAGATGGAGAGACTAGAGAGCTTGGAGAGAAGAGGAGAAAGACGCTGGGTGGAGTCATGATCTTTTATAGTCTCCGGAGTTGCTGAGGATTAGCCTGGGAGTTACTAGGAAGTGAAGACTGGAGGTGAGGTCTTCACACAATGACCACCGGCTAAGACGGAGGCTTCACAAGACAGCAGCTGTGGCTAACATTCGGAAACATCTATTCACTGAAAAACAGGTGAGTGGTTCCGAATGTTCTGGATCCCTTTCCATTTCAGTGATGACCTTGGGAAGCAAAAGTCAGCTCACTCTCTCTTGTAGAAGGGAGACTCGAAGTAGTCTTGAGAAATTTCATAGAGTCAAAGGAACTTAAGTTCTCAAATTCAAGCCAAAGCATTTTATTACCAATATTCCAAAAATCAAGGTTCTCCGGTTAGGCAAAAGAGAATTCACCCTGTTCAAGCGAACAGTGGGCGTAGCAGAGCACGTGCAGCCCAGGAGGAAGAACATTCAGAGGGAGAGCACTGGGAACGCCAAGGCCCTGGGGTGTTGAGGAAGAGCAAGGCCACCGTGTCAGGGGGGTGTCCTTGGCGAGGTGAGTTCTGCTGAGGAAAGACACCCCTGGAGGGATGCAAGCAAGGGCTGCTGTGCACCAGCACAGTGTACGTCTCACTGCAGCTACTGTAAGAGGAGAGCAAGAGAAGAACGAGGAAGAGCAAATGCCACTGCGATCCCCCTGCTTCCGGCCCGCAGTCTGAGGAAGCTGTTCCCCTGACGGATCGGGGAGTGTGCGGATATAAAGGATAGCAGCTCTCTGGTTGACTCAAAAAATAATTCCTATGTGGGATAAAGCTGGGCTGGGTCACACTCTGAATTTCTGAACCCACATGGAAGGTGAGTCACTGGAATACCCTGGGGAGTCTCCAAGGACCGACCATGGCTCAGATATATGACTGCCGTTGCTCTACTCCTCCAAACGCATCCAGAAACACTGCCAGCCTCTAAACAAGAGTCTTGGAACTGTTCCTCAGGTCCTCGGATTCGTGGAAACTCCTCCAGAAGTCTTGGGACCAGTCGAGTGGCTCCAATAGAGACACAGCCTCGGGATTCAGGAATAGGCAGATGTAGCGTCCACTGGGCCCCTTGCTGACTGGGATCTAGTAGGGGTCAGTGCCCTTCTCTGTGAAATGGAGTCAGTTCCTCTGCTGAACTCAGCAAACTTTTGGGGGTACCTAGAAAGTAGCTAGTCCAGAATATGTATTCAGTGAGGATCTGCCGTCACCCACTTTTACACAGCTTCCTCAAAGGAAAAGGAGGTGACGTGATGTCTTGGAGTCTGACCAGGAGCCATCTTTTTATGGAAATGTAAAGCATATGCTTAAGCATGTAACGCTAATTCCTTCTGGTTTCCCGGTGACTTTAAGGCATCTTTTATAAAGGTCTTTACAGATTTATCTAAGTATCTTTGAAAGTTAGAATAGCTCCTGGCGGAATTTGACGCATCTGTCCGGGAGGTGTGGCAGTCCGTGGTGAAGCATGATAATATCTGTATATGGCCCCAAATGAAGGCAGGAAGGAACCACCAGGCATGCTCTGGCCCTCTGCGGCCTCCGCCAACTCAGGAAGGGTTAACCACACATCGCGATAAACTAAATATTTGGAAACTTAGAAATGCAGGATTCATTTTTGGTCTGCTGTAATTTTGAGGAACGCTGATTCCCTGTGCCATGAACACACACGGCCCTTTGAGCATCTGCAACAACTGGAATGACAGATATGGGACACAGTCAGCTCATTGTGACAACTATTCAGCCCCTCCTCCGTGTAGGAAGCAAACAAGCCAGTGCTTGGTGCAGAGGTCAAGGCATTAAAGAGTCTTGTTGCAGATGTTCAGGGGAAACGACCTCTGCCCTTGGCAATACCACCTGCCCCATGCTTGGGAGAACTGGGCTAATTGGCATCCGGAGAGAGAGCAGTGAGGCCAGCTGAGGTCACAGTGGGCACCCCGCTCCCCAGCGCCATCCCTCTGCTGAGAAAGCCCCTGCTAATTAGTGAGCCAGGTGGGGTGCTTGCTTTAGTCCTGCAGGCCGTGGCTCCCTCAGACTTGTAAAGGTTTGGAGTGTTCCTGGCCTCTCCCACCACCCCAACAAACACCATTTGAGGACGCGGCCTCCCACCTGCCAGGGCTTCTGGTCACTTTCCTGAAGCAGGAGCAGTGGGGATTTGAGTCCGAGCTGCTGTTTGCTCAACTTTGTGACTTTTCAGATAATTCTAAAGGTTTTTCTTCACGGCTTCACTGGTTCCAGGCCATCAAGACCGACAGGCTTGAAATGGGTGACTGGATTTAAATGATTGTCCTCTCAGGGACAATTCCACTTCATAAATTGTGCAGTAGAAAATGTTGTCCTAAGAATCATAAGGGGAGGGGCTGGAGAGGTGGCTCAGGGGTTAAGCCTCTGCCTTGCAGGCAGAAGGTCATGAGTTCGGATCCTAGACCCCACATCTGTGGGCCTGTGTTTCTGGTCCTGGTAGGGCGGAGCCTGTGAATCCCGGGGCAGAGTAAACAAGGAGGAGGTGGAGGTGGTCCATGGTGGTTCCCAAATTCGCCTGTGGTTCTACACACACACACACACACACACACACACACACACACGCTCACACACACGCTCACACGCACAATTGAATAAAAATAAAAATAATTTTAAAAAAAGAATTGTAAGGGAAAAAGGAGGTGGAGCTGGGGCTTGGGTCTAAAGGGTAAAAACTGAAAATATTATGAATTCATTATAGCCATGTATGCAACATTAAAAAATAAAAGTACATACAAATTGTCAAGGGCTGGAGAGATAGCTCAGGGTTAAGACTTTGCCTTGCAAGTAGAAGGTCCTGAATTCGGATTCCAGGTATCATGTAAAAAAAGGACACCGGGGCTGGAGAGATGGCTCAGGGGTTAAGACTCTGCCTTACAAGCAGAATTTCCTGAGTTCAGATCTGAGGTCCCATGTAAAAATGCCAGGCAGAAATGGCAGCACTTCTGGCCCTGGTGGGCAGAGCCTGGGAAATCTCAGAGAGAAGCAAAAAGGAGGTTGAAGCAATCCAGGATGATTCCTGAAGTTACCCTTGATCCTCTACAGGGACACATAGTGCCCTTTGATACACACACACACACACACACACACACACACACAATGCTATTTTAAAGAGTCATTAAAAATTGTCCTGAAAAACAGCAAAGCACAGAGAGTGAATGCTAAGGTAAACTAAGAACTGTATAGTTAATGACAATATACTAGTGTCAGTGTACCCATCTAGCAAATGGGTGTCACAAATCAGGATGGAAACATTAGGAGGACCCTCCATATTATCTGTATAGGTTTTTATAAACCAAAAATTTATCTAAAAATACAAAACATGTTAATTAAAAATAACCATATGTTGACAGCCACAGTAGTGTTCCTATGCTTAAGGGGAACACAGGAAAGGGTTCAGGGAAATGCCACTGGGTCCTTGTACATCATCGGAGAGGAGGGCCCAGAGGAGAGTTTGGCATGCACATTAAAGGATTCTCTGGGGATTGGGGGGGAGGCACTGGGGGATGGAGAAGGAGGGGTGAGGGGAGGGGGAGTAGGGGGTTCGGGGGGGAGGAGGAGGGAGGGAGGGAACCAGTGTACCTATTAAGTTTGTATGAGCGGAAATAATAATAAAAAATGTTTAAAAAAACCTTGTCCTGTAAGATTGTTTTGTTGATGGTAGGATGGATTTGTACTTGAAATCAAGTATTTTTGCTCAGAAAGAGCCCAGAGAAACATGTCTGTGCTTTCTTAAAAAAAAAAAAAAAAAAAAAAAAAACTACTCCTGTGTTTCCCATCCTTGAAATATAGTTCAGCCAATAAATGTAGAATAAGCAAAAAAAAAAAAAAAAAAAAAAACATATGGACAGGAAGGGAGTAGTGTATGGCAAATAAAAGGAGATTAGCCAGTACGTGGGATAATTCTAGAAGCTTGGGTGATAGATCCACAGACAGAACATCCCTACGATTCTATCTCAGCAGTAAGCAGCTAATAAGACCATTATGCTAATTCAATAATGAGTCTTTTCTTCTTATGGTAATATTTAGAGTTAGATACCTCATTTGGTAAAGTGTTTGCTATTCAAAGATGAAGACTTGAGTTAGGATCCCCAGGCCCGTGCAAATCCAGGCCCAGAGGCACAAGCCAGCAGCAGAGCCAAGTGAACCCCTGAAGCTCCTAAACAGCCTGGCAAACTGATGCATGGCAGGTTCCTTGAGAGACCCTACCTCAAAAAACAAGGTGGAGAGCCCTGCAGGAAGGCGCCCCAAGTCGACCTCTGATCTCTACACCTGTGCACACATGTGCACTCACATACACACATGCACACGCAAAAATAAGTACATACACCACACAACACAAAATATACAATGATAATTCATGCACGGGGCAGACATTTGAAAAAGTTTGAAGAATACTGCCCATGAATCACCAAAAAGGAGTTCTCATCGGCATTTTGGGGGATGCACCTACAAATCACAAAGTTGACCGCATTCTGAATAAGCAGTGTGGGGTCCTGATTTCTTTAAATTTAGTGTTGGAGAATAAACATCTTTCCACATCTTGATAAAGCTCCCAAAGCATGATGCTTGTTTTTTTTTTTTTTTTTTTTTTTTAGTGGCTGCTTAACATTGTGAAGACTAGAAATTAAATTCCTCCATGAAAGGCCTTTCTCCATCTTGCTGAGATTGTCAGAGATGTGAATCTGCAGCACACAGCCAGCCCTGCCACAGAGACACCTAACAGCCAAAAGCCCTTTGGCCTGGGTCTCCGGTTGCTACAGAAATTCTCATACTTCATTTTGTGAATGAACAGCAGCACCACTTAGAGTGGAAGAGGTGTTTTTTGTCTTCAAAATGTAAAGAGTCTGATGGGTTTTCCACTTATTAAAAGGGAAGACAGACACGGTTTGCATCCTCAGATACTTACTGTATGCTCAGTTGCCAGTGTCCCTGGTCACAGGAGACAGAATGGAACAGGTTCAAGGTGCACCAGGTTAAAGTGCACACAGTGCCATACTCAGACCCTCCCTCTGCCCAAGAGGACGCTTCAATGGGCAAGTGTGTCTTTCAACAATACTGCAGGAAGCAAATTCACTTGTTAACCAGTCTCATTCCCCACTGTGGCTGTGACCACAGGTTCCAGGAGCTGGTCAGCTGGAGCTAGCAGTGAAGGGCCCTGTCAGTATCCACCATTCACAGCATGGAGAACCAGGATTAAAGGTGGGTTGCAATGGGGCAGAACCACCAAGCAAATACAACACACAATTGACCAGAGGGGGTCACATTGGGCCAAGAGCGCGGGACTCACGGGACTGTGGATCACATCTGGAAGCAGCAGATTCTTTCCACAGCAGCCAATTCCCCCCAAGGCGCAGGAGATAGAGGGGCAGCTCACCATGACCTCTACAAAAGGGTTTTGTTTCCACACAGCTGGAGGGAAGTTAGGGCTTAAAACTCTAAATTTCACAAAAACTGTGTTTTCAAAGATTTGGGTCTCCTGTCAGCTTATTGGGACCTTCATCTTGGAGAGTTTATTCAGATCACACTGGGGGAGGGCGAATTGATGCTTCAGAGGAACCGAAGCTATCAAGATAACTGATAAAATAAGCAGTTAAGCAAAACTCCCAGTGCCAGGTATGTGATACCTCCTAAAGAGTTGTTGGTCAGTGACGTGGTTCCAATGTGAGTCGTCTCTCACAAGCTCATGTGTTTGAATCCTTGTCTTATGGTAATGTCTGGAAGGGTTGTGGTACCCTTGGGAGGTGGAGCCTTGTGATGTGCTGGAGAAAGGCACATGGATTGGGGGGGCCTGAATTTGATAGCCTGCTTCCTCTCAGTTGGCTCTGCTTTCTCTGCTTTCATAAGAGTTATGGTGTCTTGAACCTGCCTTCTGCTTCTGTTTCTAATCATGCCTTCTGCTATGTAATGCCAATCCTAATGGACTATACGGAACCTTCAATTGCATAAATCTCCCTTTGTCTCTTAAGTTGCTTGTATAGGAGTATTGTCTTACAATAATAAAAGAAAAATGACTGTAACAGCCAGGGAAGTCTGAAAGACACCAAAACAATACATTTTGTCTGATTTTGGTTACCCACCAAAACCTGATGATAAGACCTTTTTGCTTAAGACACCACCACATACATGATTACAGGACATAGTGAAGACAATCTATACTTGATCTAGAGAAGGTGCTGTCCAGGATGCTGGGGGAGAAGCGTCATCAAGAGTCAAACCCAGCCGTGAATGCTGCAAGCTATAGCAACCATTCTGGCAAGATGTGTCCATTAGTGCAATAGTGGCATACATGTTATGGGAATAACCAACTGCCTTCTGATTGGATGTCACGCCTGCCCTGCAGTGGGAACGCCTGCATGTAAACCAGGCCAAGAACCTGTAGATGGGAAGGTCATAGGCCCTACAGGGGAGCAAACGACTATTAGTTTGTTATATGGACATAATATCAAAACTGTCTTCTAAATACTTATCATTATACTCAAGGATCCATGCAACTCTTGACCAAGAAGCCTCCTTCTGTCATTGAAGGTATTTCCTACAGAGATTCACAGCTAGCTAAAGCAAAGAGAAAAACTGACTGTGGAATGATCACCCAACAGCAGGACATCTAAAAGCATCCCCTATCCCAAGGTTCCAGGGTTCAGGAAACATCAAGGAAAAGAGGGGAGGGGAGATGTTATGGTTGCAATTTGGTATCAACTTGACAGTTGCAGACTGTTTGGGGCACAGCTGCGGAATATTAATGGTTGGAATGGCCCCTGAACAAGTCTGCAGGTACTTGACTGATTGCTCTGGAGAATCCAGCCCATAGAGGGTGGTACTTTCCAGTGGTGGACCAGATAATAGGAGGTGCAAGGAGGAGGGACTTGCTTTTCCCTTATCCAGTGTTGACTTGCTGTGCAGTCTACTCTGCGTGTGTCATTTGCTTTTAGAGCAGTGCGGCCTTCTTTGTTGCTGCTGCTGCTGCTGCTGCTGCTGCCGCCTTCATCCTTGACTGACTTAGAGCTTCACCTTTTCCACCACATTGTTGCTGTTCCCACTGCCTTTGGAGCCTGGTCCCTAGGCCTTGTTGCTGTTCACTTTTCATCGCTGATGTCAGAACCCAGCTGTTTTTCACTGACATGGGAACCCAGCATCTTCGACCCTCCATAGGGACAAAGGTTTGAGACCTTCTTGAGATCTTTTGGCTTTGCAGAACATTCCAGTCAAGAATGAGGCTGCTGCAGGCAGCTACCTTGAAGGACACTATTTTTATTGTGAGTTACTTTTCAATAAACTTATTTATATATATATATAATATATTATATATTATATAGATTCTGTTTCTTCAGAGAACTCTGACTAATACAGGAGGTTAAGAACATAAAAACCAGAGGGTGGGGAGAGGTGCTGTCAATTAATGCCTTGTGGACCTAACAGGACTGCTGCACCCGTGAAGTGAATGCAGCTGTGTCTATCTCCACGAGACCTGCACAGTACTTGGCCTAGGAGCATCAAGGAAGGGGGAAGACCTCATGAGAGCTAATGCTGTCTATGGGATGGGAGTTGCCTTGCTCAGTGGTAAACCCACTGGCATATCTTCTGTGTTCCATCAGGCGCTCAGCACATGCCAATGCAGGAAACTCTGATGAAACTTAGCGGGCCACACACATAAAGATTTGAAAGTAGGAGGGAGACTCGTTGGGAAGATGATTTTTAAAAGAAGTAAAGGAGGATGGGATTGGATGATGTGAATGAAAATGACTTAAATTCATTACGTTCGTGTATAAAACTGTCAAGCAATGTTTTAAATAACACTGGGAAAAGAAAGAGTGAAAAAGAGAAAGAGAAAGAAAGAGAAAAAAGAAAGAAAGAAGGAAGGAAGGAAGAAAGGAGGGAAGAAAGGAAGGAAGAAGGAAGGAAAGAAGAAAGGAGGGAGAAGGGAGAGAGAGAAAGAAAGTGAGAGAAAGAGAAAGAGAGAAAAGAGAGAGAAAGAGAGAAGGAAGGAGGAAGGAAGGAAGAAGGCAGGAGGAAGGAAGGAAGGAAGAAGGAAGGAAGAAGGAGAAAGGAAGAAAAGAAGAAAGGAAAGAAAGGAAGAAAGAGAAGAAAGAAGAAAGAAAAGAAAGAAAGAAAGAAGAAAGAGAAGAAAGAAAGAAGAAAGAAAGAAAGAAAGAAAAGAAAGAAAGAAAGAAAGAAAGAAAGAAAGAAAGAAAGAAAGAAAGAAAGAAAGAAAGAAAGAAAGAAAGAAAGAAAGAAAGAAAAAGAAAAGAAAGAAAGATTCTTTGGTGCAGAAGAGCAGAGAAAGACTGGCTTCAAAGCATGTTCATGCAGCCAAGACACAAAAGAGGAAATATTTCCATCTTGTGAAACAGCCCCTCATGTCCCGAGGCAACGCTGAGACTACAGGACTACACACCACGAGGGCAGAAGCTGCGGCTGTGGCCAAGACTGAAGACTGTGAGACGGATGTGCTGTCCGACGGCTCCCTCCTCGCTAGGAGATGGGCCTCTCTGTGATGCTCCGACATAGGCAGGTCTGTTTGATCTCAGGGCTGCTTGGCATTGAGGCTGGTGGAAGTTGCAGCCAAGTCTTCCTTGGGCTTGAGTGGAGCCACGAGGACTCCAGACTGTTCCCTGGTGCAGCAGGAAACCATTAGGGCCTCATCTGGTTGATGCTTAATCTTCACTGTCAACTTGGCCAGATTTAGGATGACCTCTGGCATTTCTGTGAGTGCAGTTCCAGAAAGGTTCAACCATTCAGAGACTGGGCTCTCTGTGAGTGCGGAGGGCACTGCCCCGTGGACCAGCCTCATGGGATGAATAAAGAGCAGGAGGAAAGCTCAAGGGGTTATCTTCTTCTTCTACTTCCTGACTGTGGACGCAGAGTGGCCAGCTGCCTCCTGCTCCTGCTCCATGATTCTCTGCCACAATGGAGTCCATCCACTCCTAAACTATGAGACAAAATAAGCCCTTTGCGGGAACACAGAAAAGAGCTCTAGGCAATGCCACTGAGTCCTTACACCTCATCAGAGAGGAGGACCCAGAGGGAAGTTTGACATGCACACTAAAGGATGCTCCAGGAATGGGGGGGAGGGAGCACTGGGAGAAAAGGAGGGAGGGGGGAAAGGAAAAGAAAAAGGAGGAGGGAGCAAAGGGATCCAGGGAGGGGTGGAGGGAGGGAGGGGAATGGGGTACTTATCAACTTTGTATGAGTGGAAGAAATAAATTTTTTAAAAAACCCCTTTGTTCTTGCTGATTTTGTCATGACCACTAGAAAAGTGACCCGTGCCATCTATTTTCTGTCTATAACTGCACACCACAGATAGACAGATTCAGTGCATGACTGTGGATATCAGGGAATCCAGTATAGAGTTACTAGTGTAGCCAGACGGTACAGAGATCCCGAAGATAGGTTGGCGCCCTCCCCGACTCTGGATACCAACTGTCAAGATAATGGACCCTGAGACATTGGAATTTCCTCCAGGAATCTCATGCTGGGAACAGAGAGAAGTTTCATGAAAGACTGAAATTTTGCTAGATGTAGGTGCCAGCCAGAGACAGAACATGTCTCCCAGAAAGAGATTGCACTCAGCTCTGACGACTTGTCAGACCACCTTGCAGGGGAGCCAGGGCAACAATGAAATAAGCTGTTGGAAGCTCCCCACCAGCACAGGATCTGCTGATCTTTACCCTCACGGCTAGACTCACTTGGACATTAGACATACCGCTCCCCAATATGGCCATGTTGAAATACATTTTCTTTTCCTGGTTTTCACTATTAATTTGACTTTTTTTCTTGGTGGATCTGTAAAGGGTGGATGGCCAAATGGAAGCACAGACCTTTGTCACAAGTCTTGTAGCATTGGCATCTAGAAGGACTTTTCCTGCTATCTTGCCACTTGGTGTCTTAGTAACTGTTTGTAGACATGTAACCAAAGAGCTAACATGAAGTGACTGTCATAGTTAAGCACAGGTGTCAACTTGACTGTTGAGGTTTTGAACTCTGGGCACAGTTGTAGAGAGTTGATGGTTGAGTTAAGCCCAGAGCAAACCTAAAGGAGATTGTCTAGCTGATGGGGAAGACCCAGCCCATGCTAGGTGGGATTAGTCCCTGAATCAATCATAGAGAGCTGATTGAGAGAGTCGGCATCCTTGTGTACACTTGGCCAGACGTGCTAGTCTGGCAAGTGAGGATTGTCCATCTCTCAGTTGTTATGTGGTGATGGTGTGGCCAGTTCCCTTGGCCCTAGCATTGGTGCATGCTCTCCTGTGGAGCCGGACTGTGAACTGTAACCAGAAATCGTAAGAGAATAAATTCCTTGTTCTCTTAAGCCATTTGACGGTCATTTATCAGCAACGTTGCAGATGAACTGCAACAGTGACTTAACAGAGAAGAGGTTCACTTGGGCCCAGAATATGAGAATATTTGAGGGAATATGATCCATCGTGGCAGAGAAAGCATGGCAGCCGGTGGCTCTGAGAGGGTCGGGGGATTATGCAGTAGCTGCTCAATCTGTGGACCAGGATGCAGAGACAGGAGATGCCTATGCCCAGCGGCCGATCTCCTCTTGTCCTTTTTATTCCTGGACTCTAGTCCATGGGACGGTGCTGCCTGCACTCAGGGCAGGTCTTCTCCCCTCCGCTAATCTCCTCTAGAATGCACATTGTCTTCACAGATGCACATTAGTAAAGTTGTCCCCACAGATACATTGAGTATTTATTAATCCCGCCAACCTGGCAATGAATGTTAACCATCACACACGGCCAGACAGAGCAACCATAAGTCAGAGAGTGTCCCTTTGATGATTAACCACTCCTGAAATCATCCATTAATCCATGGGTGGCCTCGCCTCTTAAATATCATACACAAATGGCTTTCGTGGATTAAGTTCTCAACACGTGGATTCTGCCCAACACACCCAAACCACAGCAAGCAAAAAGCTTTACCGTTAATCTAGTCAACTTGACAATCCACCTCTGCACAGGTCTGTCAGAGTATTTCCAGAGAGGGAGACTGAGGAGGGAAGACCCACCTTCAATATGAGCAGGATTCCAGGTGAACATAAAGGAAAAAGGGAGAAAGCGAAGTGAATGTCGGAACTCTTCTCTCTCCCTGCCTCCTGACCAAAGATGAACGTGCCCACCTTATGCACTGCATTCCCCCAAACAATGAGCCAAAGCACACCCCTTTTCCTTTAAGCTGCTTTTGCCACATGTTTCCCACAGCAAAGACAAAAGGTCATCATTCAGAAAAAGAGGTCAATGGCGATCTAGCCCCTCATGGCCCTCTAGTGCCATGAGTCTGTTTCCAGCTGCCTACCTCTCTTGGAGGCGATCTAGCCTGTTTCTTGTTCCTTGCTTCTCATGAATTCCATACCTAGGCACTGTGAATTCTCGTGGGCTCCCTAGACCCTCGTGGCACTCTAGTGCCATCAGCTCTGTTTTACTTCTGCTTCTCATGGAGGTGCCCAAGCTCCTCATGGCACTCCATGTCTGGAGTCTGTGAGTTTCAACCTTTCTCTTTTCTAATAAACTCTACCTTAATCCTCAAAAAAAAAAAAAAAAAAAGAAAAAGAGGTCAAGGGAAGGAGTGTGACACTATGCTCCACGCACATCACGTTCCACGGGGCAGCTTGCAAAGGACACCACGACCCTTCTTCCCTGGCCCTGACGAGGTTAGGTATAAGGGCAGCTTCGGCACCTATGTCAGGCATAGACACAGAAGAGAAAATGATGTGCCTGTCCTACGAAGAGAGGTCCAGGAATTTTATGACCCTCGGAGAGCACCGTGACCCCAGAGAGCACCATGACCCCAGGGAGCACCATGACCTCAGGGAGCACCGTGACCTCACCAGTCCCACAGGACTCCTTCAGCATCCCCAGCACACGTTAAAGGAGTTGCTGAGTCATGATTAAGTGATGAGGGACTTGGAGAGAGGGCTCAGCAGTTAAGAGCATTTACTGTGCAAACACAAGGACCACAGTTGGACTCCCAACATCTGTATAACAGGTCAGCCATGGCCCTGTACATCACTGTAACTCCAACACTAGAGGGGCAGAGGCAGAGAGATAGATGGGCTTTCTGACTTTCAGCTTAACTGGAAAAAAAATGAGTCCCAGGCTCAGGGGG
Organism: Typhlomys cinereus; assembly: GCA_023101885.1. Classification (NCBI taxonomy): domain Eukaryota; kingdom Metazoa; phylum Chordata; class Mammalia; order Rodentia; family Platacanthomyidae; genus Typhlomys; species Typhlomys cinereus. The sequence continues at coordinate 1,164,809 of JALPQD010000403.1, forward strand.
AAACCCTGCCTCAAAGTAGTAGGAGGACACCCAGTGTGCCCTCTTCTGGGCTTTGCACCACACACACACACACACACACACACACACACACACACGTATGTATACCAAACACAAACCACACTCAGACACACATCCATATATGCATGTATGTATACACCACACACAAAGCACACACACTCAGGCACACATATATACACACTCTCACACATATATACAAAACATAAGAAATTGAAAGTAAATATGAAAACAACAACAAACCATAATTCAGAACACCAAAGACCCTACATTAGTCACCTGGAACTAGACCAGCCAAATCTCTCCCCATCCTAAAGCTCAGGGAAACTTGTGGAAGAGGGGGGCAGCAAGATAGTAAGAGCCTAAAGATGATATGCAAGATACTCCACAAGAGTTAGGGCCACAGTAGTCATAATCAGACTTTACATGACCTGCACAATGACTGACATGTCAACAACCCCCAAAGTCTAGCATGGATCATGGGCACTAGGATCCTTAGAGGCAAAGGATTAACAGTCATAATAGTGTTCCCATACTAAAGGGGAGCCCAAGAAAGAGCTCTAGGCAGTGCTACTGAGTCCTTACACCTCACTAGAGAGGAAGACGCAGAGGGAAGTTTGACATTCACACTAAAGGATGCTCCAGAGGATGGGGGGGTGGGATGGAGAAGGGGAGGGAGGGGGATGAAAGAAAGGGGAAAAGGGGGGGAGGGTGCAAAGGGGACTGAGTAAGGGTGGAGAGAGGGAGAGGACCAGGGTACCTATTGAGCTTGCATGATTGGGGAAAAAATTAATTAAAAAAGAAGAAATTGAAAGTAAATAGACATAAGGAGGTTGGTTGCCACTACCAACAGATAATGGCCGTTGTCCATATTGTGCCCCCATGAAAGCGCTTTAACCAATGATTTTAGATCTTGTCAGGTCAACACCGGAGACCATCACATATATCTAAAGAAACATGAAACTGTATTGTCTTAAAGTTATTCTATAAAGATATTGAATTGTTACTTCATGAAATGTTATAGAAGGAACAATCTCTTCAAACATCATTCTTTATATAACTAAAGGTATGACTGTTTGGTAAAAAGATATTTATACATGGACAAAACACCATGAAAAGTTCATATCCAAGTACAGGAATGTAACAAACCCAATTAAAACTCATGTGGGAAAGTCTAGCATTTGCTAAAGGCACCAAGATCCTTGGAGGCAAGGGATTGACAGCCACAGTAGTGTTCCTGTGCTTAAGGGGAACATGGGAAAGGGTTCAGAGAAATGCCACTGGGTCCTTGTACATCATCGGAGAAGAGGACCCAGAGGAGAGTCTGGCATGCACATTAAAGGATTCTCCAGGGATTGGGGGGGGGGTACTGGAGGATGGGGAGGGAGGGGTAAGGGGAGGGAGAGCAGGGGGGTCGGGGGGGAGGAGGAGGGAAGGAGGGAACCGGTGTTTGTATGAGCGGAAATAATAATAAAAAATGTTTAAAAAAAAAAAACTCATGTGGGAAGCCCTGGTTAAACCCAGTGTGTCTCAAAGCAAAAGGAAAACACAGGAAGGCATACAAGTGGGAGGGGGGCTTGGTGGGAGGAAGGCAGTTGATGGACTGTGAGAGGAAGAAGAGAGAGTGGAGGGATGTGTGTAACTAGAATATATTCTACAGGTGTATGAATTGTTAAAGAATAAATTAGTTAAAAAGATCTTGTCATCTTAAGGGCTGCATTCTGGATGGGAAGAATAGATAATAAAATAGTATTGCAATGTTTTGATAAAGGATACAAGGAAATAGAGCAGAGAGGGATGAGAAGTTGTTGCAGTTGGAGATAATGAATGGTTAAGAGCAATTAATTCCCTGAGGTGACCAAGGCAAAGAGGAGGTACAGGCGCCCTCCTGTGGTCACCTAAGGCAAGGCATGCGGGCCTGGGGAAGAGGAGGATGAAGGATGCTTCTAGCGCCGCTGAGGAGTCCCTGTGCTAGTAATAAACCCAGGGACGGAGGAGTAACTCCATGCTGACCATGCATGACCTGTGAAGTCGCTGAACAAGCACCCTGCACTAGCATAAACAGAAACAGAGGGTGACACTGGCCGTGTCCCCAAGAATTACCCAACTAACTACGTGAGACCCAACCGCAGCTACGGTGAACCTGGAACTACGGCTCACAGTCATTTGCTTCGACTCAAAGCGATGTAGAATTCACCAGATAATCTGCAGCAACAAATTATCCTAAGTGTCACCTTCAGCCCGCGGTCAGGTCTGGGGCTGTCGGTCAGCACTACACAGCCTGGAATTTGTACTGAAACTTGACGCTCGTCACTCTTCCTACAGGGTCAAAATTGGGACCTAGACATTAAAGTGGGTTTTATTAGATAAGTGTTGGAACAGAGTGACAGAGTTGTGGCTGTCTGTCCCCCAGCCCTCGACGTGTCATGTTGGACCCCGGAGTCATTCTGGACCTGATTTTTTTCCTTTCTGAGGTTTGGAAACGGACTTTTACGGTCACCTGGCACTTTGCTACTTACCAGGAATTTCTGCGCTAATTATTCCCTTTGAGACCAAGACCAACGTGTGAGGTTGTTAAGCAAAGACTGTGTCGGGAGAACGAGTCATTAATTGCTCAGTGTCTGTGAGGCTCGGGAGAGGCAGGGCTTGAACTTCTGACCCAGAGTGGACTCCCACGAAAGAGCAGCCCTTGCCCCCTGCCCACCTGGACTCGCACCATCAGTCTGCTCCGCCCATCCCATAGGAGCACCTGCCCTTCTTGAAAGATCTTCGCTGATTGGCCCAGCCTATGTTTCCCTTGAAACAGGAAGTCTCTCCGGGCAATGATAGTAGAAGTGAGCTGGCCTTTCTTCTCAGAACACCTTTGTGTAAAGGACCCTTGATTTCTTTTTCTTTCAGCCTTGTATTATGATTGATTCATTTACACGTGGGGCTGTTGACACGTGGGGCTGTCGGTTTGTGAACTTCTTAGGACAGTGTCTGCCATTGAGACAGGTGATGAAAGCAGATGCTTAAGCACGTGGGCTTCCGGAGCCAGGCTCCCGAGGACAGGTTCCCCACTTATCAGCACGCAGGAGGCTACTTATCTCTGCGCCTTCATTTGAAAGCAGTGAACACATGTAAATCACTAGCAGGTAATCGCTGTGAAAGCACCTAAGCATGAACGAGTAGTGAAACTGATCCTCTGTCACATGGCCAAACAATAGGAAAATTCTCCCCAGTCGTTAGAAGGCAGTGACAGCACCCTTGTGATCACAAGAATCACAGTCACCAGGTGTTCCAGAAAGTTCTGCCAAGTGAATGAGCAACTATATGTAAATCAGGGACTCGAGTGAAATGGAACTGTTACTTACCTTACTCTAAGTATAGTCATAGCTCCCTGGTCCATATCTGCCACATGAGGCTTCCGCTTCCTCAACACAAGTATACGAGGGAAACTCAAAGAATCAAGTTTAAGGCACTAGAGTTAATTCGCCCAATGAAAATCATAGGTCTGCAGAAGGAAGAGTCAGGCTCATTGCTAACAAATATTCTGCACAGTAAGGAATTGTTGTTTTATTTCCTTTCCACAATTTGCAGCCTAGGTCTTGGGGTCTGAAACCCCAAGAATATATAGATAGGGTGGACAGTCTGAAAGGAATATAGAGTTCCTTTCTGTCCTTTACAGTGTTTGGCTTAAGAGAAGACCACCGAGGAAAACTACCAACTAAGAGGTTTTCACATGAAGCTTGTGTGAATATGTGCATACATGTTTCCATGTGTCTGTTTTATCAAGTCATTGAAGGGAAAGTAGTAGGTTAAAGGAACATGGAAAGGGAATGTTTATTTGACAAGATGTAACTCTTAAAAAATCAATTCTGGGGCTGTAGAGATAGCTCAGGGGTTAAGACTCTGCCTCACAAGCAGAAGGTCCTGAGTTAGGATCCCAGGTCCCAAGTAAAAAAAACACCAATCAGAAAGGGTGGCAGCCTGCACTTCCAGCCCTAGTGGTTGGAGCCTGGGAAATCCCAGAGCAAAAGAAAAAGGAGGAAGAAGGGATCCAGGATGATTCCCCGAAGTCACTCTTGGTCCTCCACAAGGACACATGTGCCCTCTAATACACACACACACACACACACACACACACACACACACACACACACAGAGTCAGTTCTTTCTGATCAAATATAGGCAAACTTTTGTGGAAAATCAAGAAAAAAAAAACAGAAAGTATGTAATATCTGTATATCACATTCCATATATAGCTTTGATAAATTAATACTATACAAATACTATACATACATGAATACAAATAAAAATATCTCAAAATTTTTATTACAATCTTTTTGTTCAAGTGAAAAATTTGTCATAGCAGAAATGTGATAAGAATAGATAACTTGGTCAAAGAATAGATAACTTGGTCAAATAAATGGTATTGATACAAGGATATTATAAAGGGTTTGTAAGAAACTGTGAATGCCTACAATATATAATGCATCAACAGGGAAAGATTTCAAAAACTATTTATTTTCTAACAAAAGAGAATTTCATAGCAACGTAATAATACTTATAAAGCAAATTTAGAAAATTGTAAAAGCCAGGAACTTTCAATGATACTGCTGAAAACAGTAGCTGAATTGTGTTTTGATCTCCCAAACACCTCAAATTAATCAAAACAAACGTGAGGGTAGGAAAAATAAATCTCCAGGTGATGTCTTTAGCAACACAGAGTGGTAGATAATCCTCCACGCTCCTGAGTAAGGGGGGTGGATGCTGGAGGTGGATTAGCAGCGTGGGACTCCATTTAGAAACAGCAAGGGAAGACTGAAAGGAACGGCCAGCAAAAACTCAAGTCCTGGGACTGAGAAGACAGCTCAGCAGTTAAAGCACATGATTCACAAGCAAAGGGACCAGAATACATACACCATGTAAGGTGCCAGAGGAGCATAGTGGTCTGGCTGTAATTCCATCTCTGAAAGGCAGAACCTGGGAATCCTCCCGAGCAAGCTGGCTAGCAACACCAGCCCTGCTGGTGAGCTCTGAATTTATCCTTGAAACAGTAGTTGGAAGATCGAACAATGATGATTTCTGATCTCACCCTCAGGCCTTAACACATGTGGGCCCAACTACAAGCAAACATATACATATACACGTGGACTCAACCACTCACACATATGTGAACAAAAGCTTCATATCCAAGATTGGTAAATCATAGTGGGGGGGGGGGGTCTGAGGAAAGCCACGGTGGCCTGTGTATAGTATGGATCCTCCTCAGTACCCCTCTTCTTAAAGAGAAAACACCTAGTGTCACCCAAACAAAACCTACAGGTAATATCTGCCAAAACAGTTGATGAGGATATGTCTTCGTGAGCCCCGAATTGTAAGTACACAGGAACAAAGTACCTATAGCTACCAGGAGACAATGAGACATCAACAACAACATCAAACAGAAACTCCAAACAGTATTAATTAGGAAGCAGCAGAGGCTGATCTGAGAACAGTAGTTTAAAAGGAAAAAGGGATTTTTTTTAGCTATTTTGTTATTCAAATGAAAAGACTGAGTCAGTCAGAGGGAAGTAGAGACCACATTGACATCACACATTTTGACAGCAACACTTGTGCCAAGGGATGATGGACAGGCATAGTCAAGATGTCAAGGTTCATCAGGTCCCAGTTACTGCAAACTAGAGCAAGAACCTATGACAGGAGAGGGTATGGGCCCCAGGGGGTACAAGTTATGATGGGTTGGCTATAAAGCCACATATCAAACTGCCTTTTAAACTATTATCATATACCATAGGTTGGAGGAACACTCAGCGCTTCAATATAGATAGAGCTCCCTGCTGCAATAGAAGTATTTATGACAGAAAAACATAACTGGCCAAAGTGCAGAAAATAGATGATTGTTTATTGCTAGGTCCTAAACAGGACATTAAGCCACCACCACCTCCACTCCAAAGCGTATAGAACATTGAAGAAGAGGGGGCATAAAGATCGTAGAGCTTGAAGTGGGACAAGGGTGCAGCCGGACATTATCTCCTGGACATGACAGGGTTGTGATATCTGTGACTTCACAGCAGCTATGTATATATCCACAAGACATGCACGGGAATTGTCCCATCAACATTTCACCATGGAAGGGGAAAGATCTCAAGAGGTTCCACGCCTCCCTGAGAGACTGATGAGGACTGATGCTGACGGGGAAGAAAAGCAAAATGCTTTCCTCAGGGTTATACTTGCTAATGTATGGTTCTTGCTCCAGCAAACACCCAGGTATATGTCACTAAAACCAGATGAAACACGGTTGGCCACACATTTGAAAAGATTTAAAAATAGGAGGGAGTCTGGCAGAGGACAAGAAGGGTTGTAAGAGAAAGAGAGAGGGATGGGATTGGGGAGTAAGGAACAAAAAATATTATATATTGATGATATTCATGTGTGTGGCACTAAAATAATACAAAGGAAGGAAAAAACTTTCGAAGGCAAAGATTTTTTAGTCTGGCAAACCAACCTTCAAGTTTGCACCTCGAGACAATTCCATATATAAAAACTCAAAAACTCAACAAGTATTATTTGCATGAGGAATCTGCACAAATAGATAACACAACACGCTACCCAATCAAAATCCTAGGCAACTATTTTTTTCCACTCATACAAACTTCATAGGTACCCCAGTCCCCTCCCTTCCTCCACCCCTTCCCGCATCCCCTTGCTCCCTCCCCCACTTTCCCCTTCCCTTCCCCCCTCCCTTTCTCCCAGTGTCCCCCATCCCTGGAGCATCCCTCAGAGTGCATGTCAAACTTCCCTCTGGGTCCTCCTCTCTGATGAGATGTAAGGACTCAGTAGCATAGGCAACTATTTTTTGAGAAATTGACAATGTGATTAATAAATTCACATGGAAAAGCAAAAAAAAAAAAAAACCTAGAGTAGCCAAAATGACTTTGACAGCAAAGGGTTTTGTTCACAAATTATTGCAAAGTTTTACTAATCACTACAGTGTGGTACTGGCTGAAATGTACACCAGGAGAGGAGATAACAGAAAAGAGGGTTAGCAAATGTCGTGCTGTATGTATGGAGAACTTACTTTCCACCAAGATGTGCAGACAATCAAATGAACAAAAACAGTAACGAAGGAAGAAGTGTTCAAGGGTAAGATAAGGGAAAGGACAGTTTAAAAGCAGAAGACTCCTTAGCTGTGTCTGGCTACTGCTGACTGAGACTGATAAGCCAACAGACTCTTGGTATATCAGAGGGAATGAACACTAGGATTAAAATAAAATTGGAGCCTAGAGTTCAAGACTTAAGAAGCGATGGCTTCTATAACCATTTTTACAGTGCTTAAAGTAGGAAACCAGCAAATAACGTCTACAGAAGATAATTCTGGCTTTCAAAGAACTCATTACTGTAAATATAATTATTAGAACATAAACACGTGCAAATCTTCCTGAGTACCAAAGTCAATATCTAATAAAAATCCAGTAAAGCACAGCATGTTCACAGCAAGGGCCATGTCATGGGTCTCAGTAAATCAAAGTTGACGTGTGTCCTCTACAAGAGGAAAAGGGTCGCAGTGTGGTGGTGCATAGCTGTACTCCCAGGGTTCAGGAGCCTAAGGCAGGAGGATCATGGGTTTGAGGTGAGTCTGGGCTTTAGAAAAAAACAAATGTATCAAGGGTAAGGGATCTGGTTCTTGGGTTAAAGTCTTTGCCTCCCAAGCCAAAGGACCTGAGTTCAAATCCTGAGATCCCACCAAATGCCAGAAAACTATGGTGGTGGCCTGTAATTCTGACCCTAGAAGGCAGAGCCTGGTAAACTCCAGAGCAAAACAATAAGGAGGTAGAGTGATCCAGAATGAATCCTGATACCACCCTTGGGCCTCCACAGACACACACAAGTGCCCTCTACACACATACAAATACACACACATGTATCAAGTTTACTAATAAGAAAAACTCAAAGTCTACTACATAAAGGAGACAAAATATGTAAGCAAAAAGGTTCAGAAAGGGAAAGGCTAAAGATGATATGAGCTAAATTCTACTGAAGTGGAGTTCTTGTCATAGTCCATTCGTGGGACTAAGAAAATGATTTGTGATGTTCAAGGTTGTAGCTTATGACTGCAAAACATCAATATTTATGACAAGCAGTGATTATGGATGAAGGAGAACTTTTCAAGCTCCAAAGACAGTGAATACCATTGGTTGTGCTCAGGAGAAAAATAGTGATATTAAATATCAATATCAATAAAGATAAATGGGAAAGCAGTAAAACCAATATTACACAACAGAAAAAAAGGATTAAAAAGCAGAAACAATTAGAAAACTTACAAATGAAAAAATAATAATAATTAAAAGCTATTGTTTGAGGAGCTGTTGCAGTTTGCCTGCATAGTTGCTGATAAATGACCATCAAATGGCTTAAGAGAACAAGGAGTTTATTTTCTTATTGATAGTCCAGTTACAGTTCTGAGTCCAGCTTGCCAGGAGAGCACACACCAACACCAGGGCCGAGGGAACTGGCCACACCATTACCACATACCACACAGACAATCCTTACTTGCCAAACCAGCAGCCAACTCTCAGTATTTTATTCACCTGTTCAGGGCCTAGTCCCACCCACCATAGGCTGGGCCTTCCCTATCCGCTAAACAATCTCCTGCAGGTTTGCTCTGGGCCTAACCCAACCACTAATTCTCCACAAATGTGCCCAGAGCTCAAACCCTCAACCAAAGTTGACACCTGTGCCTAACTTTGACAGGAGCATATCCACAAAACAGAGGAAACGCTGGCAAATAGGAACTCAACAGACAGACAATCAGAACAAGACAAGAGAGGAGGAATCAGTCAAGTGCAGAACTACCTTACAATGCTGATCAACTTGGTGCCCTGGCAAAAACTAGTGATTTCTAGAAGGGCATCATCCACCAAATACAAAAATTTTAAATTATGCAACCCAAGATTAATTACAGTAATTAATAAATTTCTTAAGAGATTCATTACTATAGAAACTATCAAAAACAAATACGGCGTCTACACGCTCTGGCATCAGATGCAGGTCAGTGCGGCGGCTCAAATGAAGCCCAGTGAACTTCACAGGCAACAACTGCTTGGGAAGAAGACTTGAGATGGAACAAGGAAGGGTGGAAAGGGTCAGAGGCAAAGGGGGGGCAGTGACATAAATTCACTGCATTTACATTTTTAAAAGTTTTTTAATGAACCTGATTTGTTTTTAAAAAAAACTGAAAGAATTCTCAACAAATGCGCCATTCCTAATTATTTCACAAGAGAATTTAACAACCCTTTCCGGTCAATAATTCTGATGCTGCTTAAACTGTTACAGGACGTGGGGAAAGAATTACAACTCCCGAATTCTTTTCATGAAGTCATTATTGGCATCAAAATTGTCCTAAAAATAAGTGTGCAATAATTTCACTTAAATAATGATCTGAAAATAAGAGTAAACAGTGTCTTTAAAAAACAATTCATCATGAACATCGGGAATCATTTTGGGGGGAAAGGGAGGAAAATCTGTGATTCTGGCACTTGAGAGGCGGAAGTACGAGGAGAGGCAGACTGAAAGCCAGCCTGGATTGCAGAATAAGGTCTTGCCTTGAACTTGAACAACCAGAGAAAAACCAATATTAGCATGCCCCCATCATATTTATATGAAGTTTATAATCTCCATATGTTGTATGTTGAATGTAGCCCCCAAAATTCATGTTCATAATCCCCAAACTAGTATGTCTGCAGTATTTGAAAGTAGGACCTTTGGGAGGTACCAGGATTGGATGAGGGAGTTTCTTCACGTGGCATGGGCTGTTTTCTTAGAAAAGGAGGAGGAGACAAGCTGGCATGCTTGCTCTGCCTGGCCATGATGCGCTCCACCAAACGAGCACACAGCTTTCACCAGATGCCAAGCAGATGTTGATCGTGCTCTTGGATTTCCAAGCTTCCAGATCCCAGGGCCGGATGAACTTCTGTTCTTTATATAAATTGTCCAGTCTGAGGATTTGGGAATATAGTAGTAGAAAATGGATTGGGAAACTAAGAAGAGTCTCCAAAAAGACAATGATACCATTCCCACTTGCGTCACGCCGGTGGCCAAAACGCAGCAAGCCCACCTCCTACCCCCGCCCTGTATCCTTGGGGCCACTCAGTAACCACGTGCCTGCTTTGCAAGCCGCTGCCCCTTTATCTCCGCCGAGCGGGATGCTGGCGGGAGGCTGTATGGTTGGAGGTGTTGCTTCTTCCTGTCTCCTCCCCTCACGCCAAGCTCAGCCCAACTTTGCTCCCTCATTCCAATGTCACAGTTTGTTCTGGCAGCAGCATTTGAGGTAGTGTGCTCTTTCTCCAGCACTTGCTTCTGCTGCTAGCCGGGGTCCCTCCCACAGGCCGGGCTCTGACTCTATGCGCACCTCTGAGCTCAGGATTCTTTCCTAGAGACTTGTGTCCACCAGGCCTCCTCTGATCTCTGCTCCCTGGCCGGAGCATCATGCCTGCTGACCACACAGCTCCTGCTCCGTCCTGGGTGTCTTAAGAGTCCCTTCCTGACAGCTAAGGGGTCTTCATGTTAAACTGTCTTCATTAAAATAGCAGACATGCTTCCCGTCTCCATTTGTCACAACCTAACAAGCATTTTTGAATTTTTAAAAATATCCGCTAAGCAGGAGTTTCCGGACTCTTCTTTGACACGAGTCCATGGAATCGTAAAGCAAGACTCTTGCAGTGTGGGATATACTCTCACATGGACACTGATTGAAGTTGCAGACAGGGCAACCAGACAAGAGAATAGGAATGACTTTAATGTCCTTATACTCTGATGTGAGATGGTCAAGGATGCAGTCACAGAGGGAAGAGGCACAGCACTCAAGAGGAAACGCCACATCTACCATCATGTAAGACAGCAAAAAAATGCAGAAATGAATGTATCCTACCATTTGCAAAGAGATGCTGGGAAGACCAACTCAAAGCTGGTCTTTAAAAGTATTGTATAAAGAGGGAAAGAGAAAAATGAGGTGGAAGGAGAGAAATGGAAACTAACTAGACTTCTGGGAGTATACTTAGTCATAGCATTTGGTTTTGGAGGTATGAAATATTTTACAACTAAAAAAATGGCATAAATTCCTTTTTTATTATTATAAAACTGAATTTTATAGAATGGTGAACAGTAAGGTGACACAATAAAAATCTTTACTTAGCTGTATGTAATTGTTTTCAAAATATTAATTCTATATTTCATAAATTGATGACATGTTTCATCGACACGGCGCAGTTCGACCATTATATGCATTTATTATATATCAGAAGAAAAATTGAACATTGAAGTGCTTCTAGTATTTGAGCAACTTACAAATTCAACTACAGTGCTGAGTGTCTCAAATGATGGTGTTGATAAGCTAAGCTGAGATACTTTTTTAACAGAAAAATCTCAAGTATACTATCTCTCCAGTACCCAGAACTTGAGTGTTCATTTGGCAATACCAAACAAGCATTACTTGCTTTGATTTTGTGCCTATAAACAGATTCATGTAAGTCAAAACTTTGGGTTATTTCTCTGATTTGCAAGCATGCATTATCTTTTATTTTTCTCTGGCAATAACAGAAGAAATGCAAATAGGTTCTGTAGTGCATCTCCCCAATGCTCACGATCTAGTTCATAAGTACACACGATCTGGGAAGGATTTAGGCATGTAAACTATTTTGTGCACAAATAGCACCAATGAAACCTGTATACAATGTTATTATTGGTTGAAACAATGGTGAGATGGCTTGGTGGGTAAACTGCTAGCTGTACAACTATGAGGATCGAGTTTCATGCTTAAAATCTATGTGAAATCTATGACAGGCGCAGTGCCCGCTGTCATCTCAGCACTGATGAGGCTGAGAAAGGCGCAGTGCCCGCTGTCATCTCAGCACTGATGAGGCTGAGACACGTTACCTGGGCCTTGCTGATCAGCCAGATAGCAAAACAGGAAATTTGAGGTTCGTTGAGAGATGATTCTTCAAAATAAATAAGGTGTGCAATACCCAGTGAAGACACCCGACACTGACCTCTGGTCCACATAATACATGTGCACCCATCTTTATGAGCACCCACACATGTAATATGCAAACACAATACAACACACACTCAGAGGCACACACACACACACGTAAATGCACACACTACAAATATTTGTAATGCCACACTCCCATGGTTAGGCACAGGTGTCAAATTGATAGTTGAGGGTTTGAGATCTGGGCACATTTGTGGAGAATTAGTGGTTGGGTTAAGCCCAGAGCAAACCTGCAGGAGATTATCTAGCTGATGGGGAAGGCCCAGCCCATGGTGGGTGGGACTAGTCCCTGAACAGGTGAATAAAATACTGAGAGCTGTTTAAGGAAGTCAGCATCCTTCTGTACACTTGGCCAAAGATGCTGGTCTGGCAAGTAAGGATCATCCCTCTCTCAGCCATTGTGTAGAGATAGTGTGACCAGTTCCCTCGGCCCTGGTGTTGTGTGTGTGCTCTCCCGTCAAGCTGGACTGAGAACTGTAACCAATAATCATAAGAGAATAAGCCCCTTGTTCCCTTGAGCCATTTGATGGTCATTTATCAGCAACCATGCAGGCGAACTACAACACGCACTTACAAGAAATTTTCACCATTTTCAAATGTTCTTTCTCAAGTTATTACAGAGTCATGTGCTCATAAGATATTATCCTACCATTGGGGAAAACTGGATTCTGAGATGCTTAATCTGTGTTGTTTGCTCTCACCGTGCATCTGAATATGTATCAGTCCCCTCGTTCCTCTGGGTAGAGATCCCCACCTTTCCTCCCAAGTATTGCTAAAGAAAGTAAGTTCTTGTAATTTTTATGTAAAGATGTTACCATTACTAGCTACGATTAAATGTAATTTTAAATTTTAAAATTTTAAATGCCACAATGGTAACTTTAAAGGAATGTGCGTGACACCATCTGGAAAACAGAGCGTTTGTTCAGTAGAATTTTGAAAATGAGGAAAAATATCATGCAGTTGAGGACTGAGGACTGAACCTGTATGTCATACTGACACTCTAATTTGCAACATATTCTAGCTTTATTTCATATTTCCTACCTTTTTCACATTTCCATATGAGGAATATTTTCTAAGATACTTTCCTTTTAAAAAATTGTATTTTATTATTAAATAAAATTAGCAAGCACAATGAGTAGGTATCTCTAACCCCCTCCTTCCCTACTCTTTACCTCTCTCTATCTTTCTTCCCTTCCTTCGTGGATCTAACCCATCCCTTCCCGCCCTCCTGTCTTCTACAGGTCCCGGGTTTCCCTCTGGATCATCTGTTCTAGTGGAGGTTCAGGCATCTGTGGCAACATGGCATAAATGCTTAAGTGATCTAAATTTCCCAAGCAATTCCCAAAGCAAACCAGCTTAGGGATGGGGTTATACGCCATTCAGTGGCAGACCACCTGCTTGGCATACTCCTGAGCATGGTGGAGGAAAATCTTCATGAAATGAGAGAGAATTTCTGATTGTCTATCTCACTGTAACCTAGCTACACAAACAGTGAGCTTCTTCTACTGACTTCAGAACATCACTCATGCTAGTTAGACAACAGGTGTCAACTTGACTGACAATTGAAGGCTGAGCCGTGGGCACATTTGTGAAGAATTGACAGTTGAGGGAAGCCCTGAGCAAGCCTGCAGATTACTTAACTGATGTGGGAGGACCCGCCCCTGCCCATGGTGAGGGGACCTTTCCCTGGGGAGAAGAATAAGATGGAAGAAGCTGGTTCAATAAACTAATATTCTTCAGTATACTCTGGTAGACTTCCTGTCTGGTGAGTGAAGTTTGCCTTTCTCCAGAAATCCTTATAGATATGGTGTAGCCAGTTCCCTGGGCTCCTGGTATTGGTATGAGTTCTCCTGCAAAGCAGGATTGTAAACAAAAATCACCATTAAGGGAAAACAAACTTGTTCCCCTAAGCTGTTTGGTTGTAAAGTTATCAGCAACATGCAGATTAATTATATAATAGGTTTTGCCAGTTCTGAAACTCACCCCAAGCTGCAGTCCACCTTAGCAAACGAAACCCTTCGGCCACACCAGTCTGGTCATTTCTGCCATTTCCAAACTTAGCTTCTGCGAGTGCATCCTTGCTAGGACATGAGTCCCCTCTGGAATCCCAGCTGCAATGGTAACACAGAGAAGACTGGAAGATGAGTTGAGCAAATAGGTCCTGTACACACCGGCTTTTTGAATGGCTCTGATTAGCTGCATGGAAATGCGATTTGATGACAACACAGGAAATTCTGAAAAATAAAATTCATCCCAAAAAGCTGTAACAAAAATCACACAAATTGGCTAAGTTAGCTTTCATGAAAGTAGGTACTTAGACTCTGTCAGGAAAAGGTCAGCCTTCAGTTCTATCTCAGCTATCCACTGGGCACTAGACAGAAGCCACAACTGCTCAGAAAATCCTGCTGGAACACACCAGCTCTAATTTGGAAAGACAGTACATAATTTATCAATTTATATAATCCCAGTGAGATACAAAATTATTGCTAGTTACTATTAGTAATATTATCCTTTATTATATCAGTATTACTGATAATATTAGTACATAGTATTAGTATTATTATTCTGCAAATTCCATTCATTACATAATTTCCCAGGAAGCAGTCATAAAATTAGTCTAGATGAAAAAGGGAAATAAAAGCTAAGCTTCTAAAAATAAGACTTTCAGTGTCCCCAAATCCAGCCATGACTTGGCCCTAAACTATGCTTGTAGAAGTCTAAGGCCCACCGCCTGCTGTGCCGCCCATTCAGAAATGATTTGCAGCTGATGAATTTCTCTTTAGCTAGATATCTTGATCTACAGAGAATATGTCCTCATGTGCTGCACATCTCCCACATGTTGTCTTTAACTTCACTTACCACCTACTATGCACCCCTAGACAATGAGTGAATAAAATCAAGTGCCAGGCATTCTAGCGCCTGAGAAAGTATGCCTTTCTGTCAGCTCTTTGTGTGCGTTTGGTGTAGCCATTTCTCTCTGTGCCGAGATTGGTATAAACTCTCCTGCCACGCTGATGAAGTGTAACCAAGAATCATCAGCATTTCTGTCCATGTCAACATAAACTCATGTACTACTTTATGGAATGGATAGACGAGGACTTGCTGCCCAGTATCTCTTTCTAAGACAAACTTGCATTTTTGTGGATAAGATGCTCTCTGTATGCTGTGAACTGCTCAGTCCTAAACAGGGCATCAAAATTACCGTAATCTCAAGACTCAGGGAACCTTGCAGAGTAAGGGATGGCAAGAACGTAAGAGCCTGGGGCAAGGAAGGGTCCTTAGTATCCTCTGCTCATGACAGGGATGCTATACCCAAAACCTCGCTGCAGCAATGTCTACTTCCACAGGATCTGCACGAGATATGGCCTATCGATATTCCACCATGGAAAGGGAAAGATGTCAAGAGACACTCCGACTCCCTGAGAGAATAGTGGAGATTAATGCGAGACAGGAGACGGCGGAGCTTCTTTACTCAATGATTTACTTACTGATAAGTCATCCGTATCTCAGCAAATACTCAGGCACTCACTAATACAAGCATCCCAGATGAAACCCAGTATGTGTGTTGGATTGAGAGAGAAAGGGAGAGAAAGAGAGTGAGAGAGAGAGAGAGGAGAGAGAAGTAGGAGGTAGACTGTCTAGAAAGGAGAACATATAGAGTGAGAAAAGAAGGGGATAAAATTGAGTATTAAGGGGTGATATAACATAAAGTTTGTATTTGCATAAAAAAGTGCCAAAGAATTTTTAACTTTTTCAAAAGATGGTCTCTATACAAATAACACTGAGTTGAATGATATAGAATAGCCACATAGGGGGAAATTTTCCTGTCAGCATGTAAATGCATACTTTTAAGCAGTAAACGTGTGTGTGTGTGTGTGTGTGTGTGTGTGTGTTGTGTGTGTGTGTGTGTGTGAAGGACCACTGTGTGTCCTTGTGGAGGCCCAAGGATGACTTTGGGAGTCATATTAGATTGTTCTACCTCCTTCTTGTTTTGCTCTGGGATTTCCCAGGCCCCACCCACCATGGCAGGAAGTGCAGGCCACTGCCATTTACACCTGGTGTTTTTACATGGGAATCTGGGATCCGAACTCAGGACCTTCTGCTTTCAGGCAGAGTCTTAATCTCTGAGCCATCTCTCCAGCCCCCAACAGAGCCAGAGACATCCATGACTGTTTCAGTGTTTCAGTGCCAGACTCTGTGATTCAACATGAACAGCCAGGTTCTAGTTGTGCACTCGGCCAGTTGCATAAAGACGCCAATCTGCCGACTGAGTGCAGAGAGTCTATGAGCAGACCTGTGAAGGATTAATAATTAAAGCAAACCCTGAACAAGACAAGGAGCTTGTCTAATCAATGTTGGAAGACCCGACCCATAGCGGGTGGTATTATTCCCTGGGCAGGTAGAAAAGATGGAGAGAGCTAGCTCAGTATTACGGTAGGCTTTGGCATACAGGCATTCAGGCATACTGCCAAAAAGGAAAGTACACCTTTCTCTCAGCAATTCCTACGAATATGAAGTGACTCTCGCTCCTGATGTGGGTGTGAACTCTCCTGTCAGGTCGATGACTATAACCAAGAATCATACACAAGCATGAACCCCTTGCTGCTGAGTCCTGGTTCCCTCAGCAATGGGAAGACAGAGCTAACACACGCAGCAAGGAGGATCGCCTTAGCTCAGTGTTTAGCAGTTGGGAAATTGTTTTCATTTGATGAAGACGAGAGTGAATGACACAGGCCCGCTGTCATCAGGCACTGCAGAACCCCGCCCCCTCCATGAGCCTTCAGAAGGGTGCAGACATTGCCCGGGGCCTTCCAACCAGGATGGCATCCACAGGTTTGCTTATTACAGTGTTGCTGAAAGAAGCCTCCACAGCCAGCTTATGATCATTGGCGAGACAACAGCGATGGGCTCTGTTCTGCGGTAGGACCCAAAACCTGCCCTGACCCAGATGGAACCTGCTCACATCTGGGCTTCAGGAGCTGGCACCCCACAGATGTGCCTGGAATCCACCACGCCTACCTTTTATTTCTAACAGTAGCCCTTGCAGTTGGTGGTTTTGTCCCTGCTTTGGAACGCTAGCGTGGATCTCTCGAGTAGGCAGCCCTTTCCCCTCTCGCTCTGCTAAAGAGAGAAGGATGTGTCAGAGTTAGACACTGGGATCAACTTGGTAACCAAAGGTTCCTGAGCTCTGGGCACAGTCATGAGAAATTAGTTGCATTAAGCCAGACCAAGCCTGGAGGAGATGGTCTAATTGATGAGGAAGATCCAACCCATGGTGTGTGGAACTAGTCCCTAGACAAGTGAATAACATGGGGGGAACTGGTTGAGGAGGTTGATTCCTTCTGTATGCTTGGCCAGACATTCTGGTCTGGCCAGTGAGGATTGTTCATCTCAGCATCCTGTGGATTTGGTATGTCCACTTCCTTCAGGCCCTGGTGTTGGTATGAGCTCTCCTGCCAAGCTGGATGAGGAACTGTAACTAGACAATCGTAAGCCAGAATAAAACCGTCTTTTCCCTTAAGACTTTTAGTCATTAATTTATCAGCAACAATGCAGAGTCACTGCTGCAATATGTTTACTGTCAGTTATCTCCGCTCATAAGCCCATATACATGTCCTTTCTCCCCCTATATCTTTGGGCCTCCTCTTCCTCCTTCACTGTTTTGAAAACAATGGACTTGAATCAGATTTTGAGAGTGCATTGGAAAGCATCTTTCCTTCAGCAGTAAGCAAATAGCAACAAAGAAATGCTCTAAATAATCTCTCAGCTGGGTATATAAAAAGGAGACAACATACTTTTACAGTTAAATGCAAAACACAGGGTCTCTGTAAAATTTCATTCTTTGAACTTCCTGATATTGTGTAATTGTCTATTGACAATTGTCATCATGAAATTACCCCCAAATAAGATAAATCAACTAGCATATGAATAAAAAATTCAAGTGTTTTTTAAAAAGTCTGGCTCTTAATGTTTTCTATCAGTTTCTATTATCTTTCTTACTATGTTTCTTGTTATGACTCTATTCTCAAATGTCAGCAGATATCAAATCACAAATACTGGCATATGGTCAAAAATCTGGGATATATCCCCTTTGGATAAATAAAAAGAGAAATGTTTTCTCTATAAAGATTACAAACCATAGGGTCGGAGAGGTGGTATAGTATTTAAAGCATTTGTTATGGAAGCAAATGGACAGCACACATGCAAATAAAATAAATAAATAAATAAGTAAAAATATATTTAAAGAAGTAGAAAATTGGGGCTAAGGAGATGCCTTAAGGTTAAAGTCTTTGCCTCAACAACAAAAAAGAAAAAAGAAATCTGAGTTCAGATCCTCAGATCCCCAGATTCCACACAAAAATGAGGGAGGATATGATGGCAGCTTATACTTCTGGCCCTGGAAGACAGAGCTTGGGAAAACCCAGAGCAAAGCAATAAAGAGGTAGAGCAATCCAGAATGATTCTCAATGTCACCCTTTGGCCTCTATAGGCATATACACTCAAGTGCTCTCTTGTACACACACACACACACACACACACACACACACACACACACACACACATACAAACTAGAGAGTCAAAGGATCTGTGCAGGACTGTGTCACAAAACATATTTGCAAAATGGTGCAAGTTGAAATACAAGATTTATCACTTCTCTGTGAGACCTGTGAGATAGAGCATGAATAGAGCTTGAAATATTTTACTTATTCATTTATGAATAACACATATATACACACACACATACACCCTTGTGGGCTTTCAGGAATCCAACTCAAGTCTGATTGTTTACAAGCAAGCGTCTTGCCACCTGAGCTATTTCACAAGCCCCCCAAAATGAACCCATGTTTTGAGCTGCTCTTTAACTTCACTGGGTGAAGTAAAGGAATCATGAGGAATCATAGCTAACATATCAAAACCTTGTTACCAAAAAGAAAGGAGGGACGACCTTATAGAAAAAGGAGCAAAGTAACAGACACGAGCACATAAATGCTTTCTTTTTCCTTTTCATGTCCTTTGGCAGTTCTAGAGACTAAACCCAGGACCTCATGCATGCTGTGTTCAACCACTGAGCTACATCCCTGAGCCAAACATGCAATGGCTTCAAATACTAGAAAGAATTTTCAGATTTTGTCCACAAAACATGTCAGCGCATCTGATCAAAGTATGTCTTTTCGTTGCAGATCTGTCTGGTAGCACAGCAGGCTTGAAGCTGGGTCCCTGGGTCTTAGCTCAAACGCCCTTCAGCAGTCACCACCAGCCAGGGTGTCTGCTTCCCCGCAGGTCTCTTATTCCGACAAGGTCCTGTGGAGGCAGCAAAAGGCAGAGCATCTGGGGACATCTGAGCTCCACTCATTGTCCTTCCAGGTAAAGCCCCCCCCCAGTAGGTCTGGGGTCAGTTAAAGGCTTGGAGCTATTTTGGCCACATTCTTGACCTAAGAGACAGTCTTCCTGTTGACACTGCTTGGACATGGATTGTTTGGGTCTCTCCAGCAGGAGATCAGCTTGAGATCAAACACAGGAGATCCTCCAGCTGACACAAGAGCAGCCTGGGTGTTCCCCAGGAAGCCGGAGCCCCTGCGGGTGGAGGGTGGGAAAAGGGAGGGAGGCTCTTTCTCTGTGGCTCAGGGAAGCCCTGGTCCAAGAAAGGTCTACCTGCCCCGAGGCACACAAAACCAAGATCACTGCACCAGCAGCGGGAGGTCAGAACCTCCTGGGTCCCCGCAGACAGTGAGGCGCCCTGCAAGGGCCCCCTGCGGGATAAGAAGGCCCACACTGTTACCTAGGAGCACAGCCTCACACAAGGCTGTGCAGGGCTGCAGGGACCAGCCGCTGTCTGTAGCCGATGCTTAAGAAGGCAGGATATACAGCAGCAAGGTCTTGGAAGGTCTGGCCTACTGTTTCTGTTTCATAGCGATAAATACCTGACGCAGCCGCTGAAGCAAAGAACGATATTTTATTCAGCTCACAACTACAAGTTTCAGTCCAGGAGCTGCAAGAACCACCCATGCCACATTCAAAGCCAAAAGCAGACGAAGAACCCATGCATGCCAGCCAGCTTGCCAGTGCTCAGCTCGCTTTCTGATACAGCTCAGAGAGAGGTGCCACCCACCACGGTCAGGTCTCCCCCCTAAACCACAGCAATCAAGACCTCCCACAGGCTTCCCCGGAAACTACCTAACAAGGTAATTCTTCATAAGTGTGCCCAGAGGCCGGCGTCAGTTGAAAGCTGAAACTAACATCGTCCCTGGTCACTGCCAGACTCTCTACCCAGAAGATACCCAACAGGAAGAGATGCGGAGGAAGGAACCTAGGCATCCCCAATCAAAAGCACCTCTTCCTCAAAGGGAAAAAAGGAGGCGCACCTGGAGTCCTGGCACTGGGAAAACCAAGGCAGAAGGATCAGAAGTCCGAGCCCAGCCTGGGCTATAGATCAAAACACTATCTCAGGAAAAAAAAAAAAAAAGAGGGATGGAGGGAAAAAAATGGGGGAGTATCCCATTGCTAGGGGAGCTGAGTGGGCCCACCTGCCCAGCCCAGGAGTAAAGTGAGGGCTCCCAGGTGTGCCTGCCCCCACTGCAGAGCCCTTCTGGGGAGAATCAGCTTACCTAAGTGGGCAGGTGGGTGGGGGAAGAACAACCTGGTAGTCAGGTTCCTGGTGCTTCATGACATCCAGGAAGAGGGTCTGACTCAGAGACCCTGTATGCTCCACACCATATTCGGGTCCCATGTTTCCAACACAGGGCTGGGAGAGTAGCTGCGATGTCTCAGTGAAGGTCTTGACATTTCCCAAAGAGCCAATGGTAATTACAGTGAAACCATGAAGTTGGATTTGGAGTTCAACTCTAGGTCCCTCGTGCTCTGCCTCTCAAAGAACAGACTTCCATGGTTTCCAAGCCTTTCACATCGAATCTTCGTTTGAATGCGGACCACGGAACCCGGCATCCGCAGGCTCTTTCTCCACACGATTTGAAATCATCTAAGAGGCCTGGGAAGGCGGCCACGGCATCCGTCTCGGCTCTCGCAGTAAGGTCCAGCTCCGTGGCTCCGTGGCTCCGAGGCTGCAGGCCGTGTTGTGCCAGGAGCAAACAGCCTCCCGGGGACTGAATCTGGTTGAAGTTCCTGGCCAACACGCCTGCTCCCGCCACAGACGACAAACTGTGAAGGACAATCTGGCATGGCGTCCTTCTGCTGTACAATTAATGAAGAAAACCATATGCTTAAAAAAAAAATAAAAAACACACGATGATCTTTTTCCAAACTGAATGAACCTCTCCAACGGCCAAATAAGCCTCCACTGAGCCAGGGGCTAAATCAGCTTCATGGAAAGGTGAAAACTTAGAAGTTCAGAGAAATGCTCATTCCACATGTGTGTAAATGAAGATGACTTTTCACCTGGGTTTTACAGCCCGAAATGCTTCATGTTATTTTTTGTGGTCCTTACAGGAAACCAGAAGCAACGTAGAGTCGCGTACCTGGGTCCCATCCAGACCAATTAAACCAAGAACAGAGGGGAACTGGAAGGATCTGCTTATACCCCTCAGTGTTACTGATGACCTGTTTGTTCAAAACTGCTTCCCCTGGGCTTAGGTTATCATAAACGATCTTCCTGTCTGCAGTGCCAGGCACGCCGCCAATTCTGCCATCAGAAGCCTGGTTGTCAAGACCATCGCTCCTCTGGATCCCCGCAAGCACATAGAAAAGATTCACTTTCTGCTCCCTAAATTGCACCATTGGCACAAGCCAAAAGGATCAACACTCTGCAGGCGGGCAGAGGCAAGTCTGACAGGCAGAGGCACCGAAAGTCACATAGACCTGCACCCTCTGCCCCCCCATCAGCCTCCGGATGCACCTGGGATACGCATGTAAGTAATGACTTGTCAGAAAAGTAGATGGCCTAGTCCAACTGATGATCTGGTCAGTATCAAACAAGAGAACCATGAGTTCGTTGGGACAAAGCTCTAGACTGGGCTCTGGCATCATTGTATATACACCGAGGAAGAGGGTAGGAGGCTGTTGTGAAGAGACTCTGGCTGGAAGTCCAGCATCACCTTTCACAGGACTGACTTCCCCAACCCGGGAGACGGGACCTTCTCCAACACAACCTTCTCATAAGCAAAACAAGAGGAAATCCTCTCTGAAGCATTGTTGTCAGAATCAGCGTGAAAACCATGCCACAGATTCTAAAGCAATGCAAACATGCGGAGAATAACTGTGACCGTGCATTAAGAAGCATCAAGTGGGCTGCAGCGATGGCTCAGGGCTTAAGACTCTGCCTCACAAGCAGAACGACCTGAGTTCAGATCCCAGGTACCATGTGAATATGCCAGGCGGGAATACCAGTAGCTGGCACTTCTGACCCTGGTGGTGGGCAGAGCCTGGGAAATCCCAGAGTGAAGCAAAAAGGAAGTAGAAGCAATCAAGGATGATCCCTTAAGTCACCCTTGGACCTCCACAGAGACACACAATGCTCTCTGATACACACCCACATACACACACACACACACACACACACACACACACACACACACACACATGCACACAAATATAATAATAATGACAATAATAATAAAAAATTTAAAAGAAACATCAAGTAACACTTTCCATTGGCTAGTCAAATGGCTACTCAGGTATTCTAATATGTCAAAACATAGCAAACTATGCACTTTAGACATAGGTTATGTTCCTATTCATCTTAATAAGACAGTTTGTTCCAATACCGTGAGTGTTGGTTGAGGGCCACCAGCATGATCCGCGCCCCCTTCTGGAGACTTAGAGCCACTGCAGACAATCTTGGCTTCAAGCAGCAAATGAATTTAAGAGGCGATGACCACATCCACAGCCCAGCAGGTAACCTCGGCCAGGGTTAAGGCTCAGCATTAACCGTGTGCTCCCCACTTCTGAGAGCACAGAGCAGAGCTTCCACCTTCCCTCTGATGTCACAGCATAGGGAGGGAGAGCCTGGGACATTGTCCCAGAAAGTAAGCAGCTTGAAAATAGAGCCCACGGGTCGTGGGATGTAAGATGAGGCAGTTACTCCAGAAAACAGATGATACTGCCAGGAAAAATCAACCAAAGATATAAAGACACCTATCAAACTGCTTTTTAAACAGCAATCACTGTACCTCATTAGAGCAATCATTATACCCGTAGATTGGAACAGCACTCATTATACCCATAGATGGGAGGCTCCTTCTACAATGAAAGGTGTTCATTACAGATAAGCACAACTGGCCAAAAGAAATGACTGCAGACTGCTTGACCTTAAACAGGACATCTGAGCCACCCCCACCCTGCATTCCCACCCCACGGCAGTTAAGATTGTAAGAGCCTGAAGTGGGTCAGGGCTGCAGCCAGACATTATCTCCTGGACATGACAGGGCTGTGGCATCCATGAACTGCAGCTATGTGTATTTCCACAAGACCTGCGCAGGATTTGTCCTATCAACCTTTCACCATGGAATGGAGATCTCAAGAGGCCTCATAACTCCCTGAGAGACTGATGAGGGTTAATAGTGATGGAGGCAGGGAAAGATATTTCCTCGCTGGTATATCCACTGTTGATATATGATTCAAGCTCATGCAAATACTCAGGCACATACCATTAAAGGTAACCCAGATGAAACTCAGTGGGCCACACATGGGAAAAGACCAGAAAACAGGAGGGACACTGGCAGGGAAAAGGGAGCATTGTAATAGGAGAAGGAAGGGGGATGGAATTGGGAATTAAGATATAAAAATATCATAAATTCACTAGACTTCATCTCTGATACTCCTCTGCTCTCTCACTCAAACCCTCAGCTTCTTTCCCATAATCTGCAAACACTCTCAACTCTTCCTAGCATTTCCCATGGCTACCTGAATATCCCTGGCCTCCCCTTCACCTTTAACTGCCGTCTGTCACCCTCCTTCCCTTCTCTCCCATGACACTCGAGATGCTAACCTGTGTTCTGTGTCTCTGGCCTGCCATTCCCAGCCAGCTGTGACCAGGCCTCCAGGCAACCTCCAGTGGAAATCTGTTGGAAATGGTGCCAACCCCCACTTGCCAAATGGAAGCCAATGGAAATCTCACAATCTTTTTCCCCTTTATTCTCTGTCACGCTTGGCATGACTCCTTGGGTTCTGAGTTGGTCTTCTTGCTTCTCCAACGTGTATTCCCTGTCTCTATCTGTCTCCAGAAGATGGGGACATTTTGCAGCACTGCCCATGTACTTACCTCACAGTTTCCACAGTCCTGTGGGTAGGAAAGGCAGCTCAGCACCTCTGGAGTCTTCAAGCTTCTGCATTCAAAAGAAAGGCCTGACCCTTAGCCAGCTCCTGACGGAAACCCTGAGCCCTGTCCCTGGGAGTATCCTACCCAGTGCATGTTTTCGAGGAGCCTTGGTCTTGCTGGACGGGTTATACACCATCAGGATAATAATAACCGATGCATATGGTCCCCAGCCAAAGCTACAAACTCAAGCCAGTCATATGGCTACCTCAAGGCTTTGTTACCATCATCACCACAAAAAAGCCAAGGTCCTGGTGAGTCTCTCTGGCTGGCAACCCTCCAATCCATTTCACGAAGGAAGCACTGTTTGCACAAATCCCCGGGAGAGGACAGTGTGGTACTCATGCCCAACCTCCCCTGCACTCTGCCCTCCTGGCTTTTGTCTCCTCCTCGCACATCAGCAATAGACTCTACTCATGAGTATAACCGCTGCTCTGCATTTGTACATCTTCTAGCAGATTCCCAAGACCTAGGGTCATCTCAGCCCCCCCAACACAGAACCCAGGCTATATAGTCGATTGCCAGTGACTCTAAACACCTATGCTGTGTCTGTGTGCACACCTCCTGAGCACCCCTCTACACCTTCCTGGCATCCCAGATGCCCCCATGGTGCTGCCAGGCCAAGCCATCCACGGCTGGTCCTCTTGCACTCTGCCCCAAACTCCTGCTCCGCAGCTAAACAATTTAGGATCCGGCCACTTCCTCACATCTCGCTCACCCTTGCTTCCCATACTACCTGCAAGTGACGCTCATTGATCTCCCTTTTTTCGGCATCCATGATCCCTCAACTGTGCTCCACCCCATGACACTTGGGTTGGTCTCCCCACATTCACACTATGCTACTTCAATTACCCCTAGTGCACACCATGAATGTTTCAAAAGTATGAACAGGATTCTAGTTCAAAGAGGAAAGATGGACTAAATGTCAAGGTATCGACTAGAGAGGTGATTCAGGGGTTAAGCATTTGCTTCACAAGCAAAAGGACATGACTTCCGATCCCAGATCACATGTAAAAATACCACATGAAAATTGCTAGGGCCTGCACTTCTAACCCTGGACGATAGAGCCTGGAAAATCCCAGAGGGAAGCAATATGGAGCAATCCAAGATGATTCTTAATGTCACCCTGGGGCTTTACAAAGTCTAAAGGAGAATGAGCAACTAGATGTGGTGACACACACTTATAGTCCCAGCAATTTAGAAGGCTGAGGCAGAAGTATCACAAAATTCAGGCCAAAAAAAAAAAAAAATCAAAGTTGAATAAGTGCACATTAACCAGTAAATCAGCATGGAGAACAATTTGCCCTGTACTTTTTTATTTGAAATTTTTTTATTCTTTTAGTGTTTCATATATGAATATAGTGAATTTATGATATTTTCAGATCTTAATCCCCAATACTATCCCCCTCCTCATCTCATTACATTGCTTCTTCCCTGCTAGACTCCCTCCTGTGTTCTTATCTTTCCCCATGAATTTCATTTGAGTTGCCTTTAATGGCATATGCCTGAGCACTTCCTGGAGCATGAGTCATATATCAGTGGGTGTACTATTAAGGAAAGCATTGTCCCTTACACATACACCCCAAAAATCAGCATTAACCCTCTCCTTCAACTCTCTCAAAGAGTTGTGGGGCCCCTCAGAGATACTTCAAGCTTGCATCTTTCAACAAATGTCTGAGAAAGCTGAGTTCAGGACCGCCGCAGTGGGGTGAGGAGAGATGGGGAGTCTGCATATTCAGCCATCCCCAGTGGAGAACAGGGAAACACACACCCAAGCACTAGCTTCCCCATATCACATCCTGACACAACATTTGCTCGTTAACATTCCCATCATTAACTGAGAACCTGCATCAGGAGAGAATCTACCCTACATACTGCAGAGCTTGAAGACAAACCAGTGTGAAAAACCCTGTCGCCACCAAGCTGCTCTCTCCCTCAGACCTAAGAGCACACTCTGTTAGCCGTGACCATGCAAAACATGTTTGTTTGCTTTCGGTTATGCTTTTAAAATAAATGTCACAAACTTGACTTAGGTACTTTCTAGTTTAAAGTTCTCAGTGGGGCTGGAGAGATGACTAGGGGTTAAGGTTCTGCCTCCACAAGCAGAAGGTCCTGAGTTAGACCTCAAGTCCCATATGGAAATGGTGGTGGCTTGCACTTATGGTCCTGGTAGATAGAGCCTGGGAAATCTCAGAGCCAAGCAAAAGAGATAGTAGCAATACAAGATGATTCCCAAAGTCACCTTTGGTCCCCTCTCTCTCTCTCTCTCTGTCTTTCTCAAACTAATAAATAAAATTTAAAGTCCTCAGTGGCTCCCAGTGACCCACAAGCTCAAGCTCTAAGCCCTTTCTTCACAAAAGACCTTGCTGCAGACCACTTTCTCAAGCTACTGGTATTTTGCATTCCGTGTGGTCATCTGGCAATTTTATGCTTTGGGGCCTGGATTATGCTACTCCCTCTGTTCAGAGCGCATGCGCCTTGCCTTTCCATTAGTCCAAGGAAAGTGTTTAGTGATGACCTCCTCTCACTCAAAGTCACATAAAATTAGTCCCACACAAACTTTCATTGATATTCCCATATTTTACTGCACCTGTAAACTTGCCTGTCTGTCTGGACACTGTCTTGGTGAGAGACCTGCATCTGTAGGTCTGGGGCACAGGAGTATGACAATAATGCCCCAGGGAGTGAACGAGGCAATAACATTTAGCAAATGGTTTTTCATTCACCGTGGATTTGATATAGGCTCCATCAATCCTTCTACATGTGAACACTACATAAAAATTTAAATACTGGGCTGGAGAGATGGCTCAGGGGTTAAGACTCTGCCTCCAAGCAGAAAGTTCTGAATTCAGATCCCAGATCCCACATAAAAATGCCAAGTGGAAACAGCGGCAGCCTGAACTTCCAGCCCTGGCTGGTAGAGCCTGGGAAATCTCAGAGCAAAGCAAAAAGGAGGTAGAGGAAATTCACGTTGATTCTTGAAATCACCCTTGGTCCTCCATAGACAGACAGACAGACAGACAGACAGACACACACACACACACACACACACACACACACACGCACACAGAGAGTTTAAAACACAAAGTTTAAGAAGAAGCCACTGGGGGAGGGAAGAGGAAGAAGTGCCTGGTACTTGCACACCACCAGGATCAGTGGGATATTCCAGAAACAGACTGGGAAGCCTGTCAATTCAGGGTTCAGGTGGGTTGGTAGAGGTCTCAGAAACTTGATAATGGAGAATAGTTGTTCCAAGATGAAACCCTGTTCTTCTCACCTCCAAATATTACAAACAAGACACCAAAAAAGATGATACTGTCTCCAATGAGCTTAACAGCTCTGTGAACAAAACTCAAAAATATTTATTGGCATACAAGGTCTGCAGTAGCCGTCAGAGTGAAATTCACTATGCCTGACATCTGACTGAAAATTACCAAACAATGAAGAAGCAGAACTATGATAAGCAAAATAAGCCAATAGACACAGAGTCAGGACTGACAAAAAGAATAATACTCGCACACATATTATAACTGCATCATAGACTTTCAAAAATTAGTTACATGGAACAGTAATCTTAGAGATCCTGAGTTTAGGTTTGGTTGAGCCTCTTCTGTCTATGAAATCTATAGATCTAATCACATCTGGAATTTTTCTGTCATTATTTCTCAAAATGTTTTCATCCCCCTCCTTCGCTCTTTCCACATGTAGCTTTTTTCTTCCTCTCAGTGGTGTACTTTGGTAGTCCCTATACATTCAGTATCGCTAGACTTCTTGTCGGCAGTGACCAGTCTGCAGCTGATCCCACCCATATGTAATTTCTGTCTGCAAAATTCAGCTCACTTCTAATAGTCTCCCTGCACTCCCATCATGTGCTAAACCTGCACTCCCATCATGTGCTACAGAAGAAGAAAGCTGACACCAAATGGGAATCTGGATTTGCTCAAGGGGGTGAAGAGGATTCGACAATTTAAATACGTGAATGAGTATCTAAGCTTTTGTTACTATTTTAATAAAGCAATGACAATACAACACAGCACTTAATTAATACAGGTAGCAGTAAAATGTATGGCTGGCTCAGGAGACCAGGAGAGGAACAAGGAGAACAAAGTCCCAATAGTCTAATGTGATTGTGAAGGGACAGATATGGGATCCTTCTGGAATACACCCACTGGCAAAGGTATTCCCTCAAGGAATATCCAGTAAGCATTTCCCAACAATAGTCACAAGTGCTCAGAGTTCACCAATGAGCAACACAAACAGTGCCACGCACTGCATATCAATCCGTATTCATGCAGTGATGAACTCTACATGCAGCAGTCCCCTGAGAATTGTAATGCAGTGACAAAATCCTATCAGCTAATAAGGTCCCAGAAGAGTTTAGCCTAACACACGATTCATGTGCTATGGTGATGCTGGGGTAAATAAAGCCGCTGGCTCTCAATCCTGTGAAAGAGCACCCTACACCACTGTGCAGTTCATAGTACTTGGTATTGGTAACAAATGGCTAGGTTAGGAGGTGGAGAGATAGCTCAGGGGTTAAACCCTTTGCTTCAAAACCAAAAGGATCTGAGTTCATATCTTAGATCCCACATAAAAACACTGGTTGGAAATGACAGTGGCTTGCAATTCCAGCCCTGGGAGATAGAGCCTGGAAGACCCCAAAGCAGAACAAGGAGGTAAAGCAATCCAGGATCATTCCCAAAGTCACCCTTGGGCCTGTACAGGCACACACATACTCAAGTGCTCTCTTCTATACACACACACACACACACACACACACACACACACACACACATACACACACAAATAAACAAATAAATAAATAAATGGATATACTATTGCTTTATGTGTTTATTAGATGGCATATTTTATTATCTTAAAATGCATGCACGCTTAATAAGAAAGAGAAGCAAGAGCTATAGCTCAGTAGTAGAGCACTCATCTAGCATACACAGGACCTCGATTTCAACCCCACTGCACCATAATTATTAAATTAAATGCAGTAAGTATGGAAAAACTTAAAGATCTTTCAGGAGGATTCCAGAAGAAGGCACAGTTGTTGAGTGGAAGAGTGTTGTACTAACTCGTCATGTCCTGGGTTTGATCTTGAGAAAGAGAGGTAGACAGGCAGATAGAAACAGAGATAGACACACGAGTAACAAATACTGAGAAGTGCTTGTGAGAGTTAAAATCAAGTGTCATTTTGACAGCTGCAGGCTGAGCTGGGGGGGGCAAGACTTTGAACTAGCCTGCAAGTGATGGCTTAATTGATACGGAAGACCCCGCCCATAGTGAGTGGTGCTTCCCAGTGGTGGACCAGATAAAAGGAAGTGTGAGGAAGAGGGGCTTGTCCTCTCTTTTCCCTGTGCCCAGCTTGATGTGTTGAGGCCCCTGCCTCCTCTGTCTCCTCTCTTCCCTGCTTTTCTGCCGCTACTGTTTTTGGCTGACATTGCAGCCCAGCCACTTCGGTCCTCAAGTGTGATTAAAGTTCTGGAATCCTTTGGTTTTGGGGGGTCTTCATAACTGATTAGGACTGCTCTGAGAATTTCCAGGGATCCTTCATCTCCAGGACAAGACTATTATTCCTGAAATATTCAGCTCAAGAGCTGAGCAGCTATAGACTGCTCTGATTTTATCTTGTGCATTAATCGAACAAATTCCTTTTTTTTTCAATATATACATCTATTCTTTCAGTTCTGTTCCTCCAGAGAACCCTGAACTAATACAGAGCTGATGGGAGAAAGAGGAAATCCATGAGTCCACAGATCTTAAGGGCTGTGGAAAACGCTTCAGGGAGCATCTATCAGAGGATGCTTACGGATCCATTAAGAAAAGACCTGAGAGTTGATCATTTTTACTGGTGAAAGAAGTAACTATGGTGCAGTGCGTGTGAAACCATGACTAAGGGGGTGCTAAGAAAGAATGGGGACAAAAAAACTTTGTGACCTAAAAATTTGGCAATGTTTTCTTAGGACACAAAAAAGCAAGAATTAGGCTGAGCAGGCCACTACATGACTGTTATCCAGGTTGAGACAGGAGCTTCAAAACTTCCGAGACAACCCCTGGGCTATATATCAAGTGGCTGTCTACAAAAATACAAAAATAAATGATAAAGGGAAAACTCGCTGAAGTTCATCAGACTGAAAGCCTTTTGTTCTTCAAAACACATCAGGAAGAGCATGAAAAGGTGGACTACACACCAGAAGGAAACAATCTCAAATCATTTACGTTACAAAGAACTTAAAAGTATAAAGATCTCTTCCAACTCGATATAAAGAATGAGGAGAAAAGCAATTTTAAAATGGGCAAAACATTTAAATGGCTATCTCACCAAAAAGAGCTATGCTACAGCAAGCTCTCCTACAAAACAATGTTCATTATTTTAGCCATCAGGAAAATGAAAAATGAAACCACAGTAAGATACTAGAGAAACTTAAAAAGACCAGCAATGCCGATTTTTGGCAAGGATATGCAGCAACTACAAACTCGTGTGCTGCTGGCCGGGATGTTAAACAGTACACGGCCACTTTGGAAATCAATTTGGCAGTCTCTTACATCTTAAACTTAAACTTACCATATGACCCAGAAATCCCACTACTACATCTTTCTCCATGGGAAACCTTTCTTCCAGACACAGCAGGTCACTGCCTTCCAGGCAAAGCCTTAATCAAGACGAGTCAGACCGACGAACGCTGAAAATTGAGCTTTCTCCAGACCTGTTACTCCTCAGCTTCTCTGCCTTCGTCCGAAGGAAATGAGAGTCACTTTATCCCGCCAAAAGATCCCCTGGATTTCACACTGTTCGCCTTACATGGGTGATCAGTCATCCTCAGGATTTTATTATTTCTTTCTTCTCTGAGGTGTTGAAGTCCCCAGCAGCAGCATCGGATTCCACACACCTTACAGTGTCTATCTGTGGCCCAAAGAGCCTGAGATATGACACCTTCCAATGTGCTTTGTCCCAGCACATCATCTCATCGCTGATAGAGTCTCAGTGACGCCCAGGCTTTGTACCATGCCTACCTCCAGCCTTCATTAACGGTGGATGAGGTCCACCTTTAAAATCCAACTTTAGACTGTGTCTCCTAAAACCTTTCTAACACCAAATATCACAGTGCCATTTCTGGTGGAGATTATCCAAAGGAATACTTAGAGCTCCAAGATTCACAAACAGGAGGTGTACAAGCAGGGCGGTTACAACAGAAAACCATGATCCTGTGGGAATCTTTGACTTTGGGTATCTCTCTGGTGTTCTTCTATCTTCAAGCCAAAGGTTCAGGTCTTTGTAGCTAATCCTTCAAAAAGTGAGTTACTGTGGCCAGACATAATGCAGAGTACCAGCAACTCAGCAAGGCTCACCAAGAATCAGGTCAACCTAATCTCTCCCCCATCCTAAGACTTTGGGAATCTCAAAGAAGAGGGGATGATGAGATTGTAAGAACCTAAAGATGGGAAGGCTTATCATTGGAAAATACATTCCATTCAAGGTAGGATTACTGTATCTAGCTCCTCCCAGTACTGACTACAGTGAGACTTTTCCTTGCTGCATAATTACCTGCATAATGATCGACACACAAACATGCCCCCATAGACTACTTAAAAACTCAAGAAAGATAAGAACATATAGTGGAAACCTTCGGGACTACAGCTAGATGAGTAAAGGGAAATGCCCCTTTCAGTGGGATAGCCTAAAGACAGGCAACTTGATATGCCACAGAGGTCTAAACCCCCACAAGAATAAACAAGCCAGAGGAAACCCTAGAGACCACAGAAGCAGACAAGTAGGAAGGTAGAAGAGAGTGGGATGGATTGATGAAGGAAGGGGAGGGAGAGAGAAATGGAGGGAAGCAGGGATGTAAAACTAGAAAAATAAAATTATATATTTTTTAAAGTTAGTTACTGGATATAGGTTATCCACAGGAAGAAAACAGAGGGAAATTCCCAGAGTAGCATTTGGTCGAAAACCATCTGTGCCAACACGTTACCTCAGTGCTGACTAGTCTGTATGGTGCACTGAAGGACCCACCCACTATGCTTTCTCTAGTCACATTAACACCATGAAAACAGGACGGCCAGTGATCTCAATGACTGCATAAGTAGAAACGAATAAATACTGGCCAATATTTTCTTGTCCCAGCCCAGGGCTCTTTTCACTGAGGGAAAGGAGAGGCTAAAAGCTGGTGCCTCTACAGAGATAAACAAAGACCAAGTGACCAAGGGTCCACTCATAGCCCAGTAAATATGGAGGCTTCAAGTTGTAACAAGTCAAAAAACAGCCCAGAGCGTTGCTCAAAGGGAAATAAATAGTCAATGCATTATTCAAAATAATCAAAATATAAACATCTAACATCTATCAAGTACCTGTGTATGTCAAAGCCTGTTCCCAGCACTATGTGTATATATGCATACATATATGCCAATCTACATTTATGTAAGATATATGTATACACAAGCGAGTTCATTTGACCCTCCTGCTGACCCTCCAAGGAAGCACTACACTTGTACCATTGCTGATGAGGAGGCGGAATGTAGAGGTGAGGTTGATTTGCCCTGCGTTTTTAGAGATGGGGGAGCAACGCTTCTAAGAATCATTTTGTTTATTTTTCCTGTGAATCTTTTTTAAGACTGCAATTTTTGAGTAGCCCACCAATGTGATCGCTGGTCCTTGTGTCTAACATAAAGGCGCTCACTCTGGGGTTTTACTCCCAGAGTGGAAGATTAAGGTTGATTTCAGCATGAATCCATTCCACAGACCACAGCACTGGCAGCATGACCAGTCGTGATGTGGCTGCTTCATATAAATCAATCCCCTCATATAAATCCATACGGAGTGTGGGCCAGCGTGGGGCAGCTCCTCCCAGAAGAGGCCTGGTGAGACACAGCTAATGAGTGGGCTGTGCTCAGACCGACAAAGACCCACACCAACAGGAAGGGAGCCAGCTGTTGCAGGCAATCCTTGCCCTCCCAACAGCTGCATCCAGCCCTGGCTCCTCTGCCAGCCACACCCAGACTGTGCTGCCCATCTTCAAATCCAAGACTCAATGACCTAGCAAACTTCTCCACATGGCTGTTTGCAAAGGAAGAGATGAAATAGTTAATAAATACAGTGAAAAAATGTCCAGTATCCTTAATCATCAGGGAAGTGTCAATTAAAACTACATTGAGATTTCATCTCACCATAGTCAGAAGACCTATCATCAAGAATAGCTCCTTTGGGGGCTGGAGAGGTGACTCAGGGGTTAAGCCTCTGCCTTGCAGGCGGAAGGTCCTGAGTTCGGATCCTAGACCCCACCTATAGGCGCTGGGCGGAAGCAGGGGTGGCCTGTGTTTCTGGTTCTGGTAGGGCGGAGCCTGTGAATGCCAGGGCAGAGTAAACAAGGAGGAGGTGGAGGCGGTCCATGGTGGTTCCTGAATTCATCTGTGGTTCTACACACACACACATACATACACACATATACATACACATGCACAAACACACACAATTGAATAAATAATAAAAAATTAAAATAAAATAAAATAAAGAATAGCTCCCAAAATTCCTCTCCCAAAACTCACTTCTCAATAAAAACATAGGATCACTCTAACACAAATAGTTTTCATTACAGTCACCCCCTCATCCCTAAGGATACATCCCCAGAAGTTGCCATTAACTGCATATAGAACCAAGTTCTGTGTAGTCTATGATTTTCTTGAACTTACTTACTTTTAATTATAAAGTAAAAGAGCAATTAAGGATGATTCCTGACATCACCCTCAGGGCTCCACATGCATGTACACTCAGGTTCATGTGCACCACACATATATACATACATGCATGCATGCATATATACGTACATGCATGCATGCATATATACATGAGCTCATACACATATACACATGAAAAAATAAAAAACAATATCACAATGATTAAAAACAAAGCATAATAAATTTCTAGCCACACTATTATACATATTGGACTCATAAAACAAGGATTCCTTGGAAACAAGTGCTACAATGTGTGATAACCTGATAACCAAGTTGACTTCTAAATGACTAAGTGGATGAGCTGCAGACATTCTACTCCACAGAATCAAGGGACAAAGGGTAATTTGCATTCCAGGGATGACAGAGCAAGACAATATGATCATTCATCTTGTTGAGCATAATTGTATGCAATTTAAAACTTATGAACTGATTATCTCTGGAACTTTCCATTGGATTTTTTTATGCTACAGTCATCCTAGGATAAATTGACAGTCAGTGAAGCTTCATGTAAGGGAAGACTATTTTAAATCCTTTTGCCTGCCCTCTATACAGTCTGATCCCATCTCCATCTATCAGGAGTTTCTGAAATAAATTATAATTTTTAGAAATTCTTAAGTCCCTCTAGTCTTGTGTGCCAATGACAGACAATATTGATGACAAGTATTCTAAATCCACAAATTAGGTTGAAATTTATAAATTTAAAATTAAGATATGACTAAAGCAAAAAAGGTATCTAATAAATTATCCATTGATATTGGCAGTTGGAAACAACTTTGGTGATGCAAAGAATCAAATCAAAAAGCTTATTTTAAAATGCAATATACAAAAAAATAAAAAATAAAATGCAATCTACACATTTAAAGATAAAGGCATAGTCAAACTCTTTTCTAAAAAGAACTCCAAAAGCACAAGAATTGACAAATGAAACTGCATGAAATTAAAGCTCCCACACAGAAAAGGAAAAGAATGGTTAAAAGCAGTCTATATAATGGGAGAACGTCTTGGCCAACATCTGACAAGGTACAAGTAATATGCATAATCTACAAAGAATTGCAAAAATTGAACAAACTAGATAAGTATCTAATCAATAAATGGGCACATGAGTTAAGCAGTCAGCTTTCAATGGAAGAAATTAATGTGGTCAATATGTATATGAAAAAAACATTCAACATCCTTAATCACCAGGGAAGTACTAATTAGAACTACATTGATATTTCATCTCACCATAGTCAGAAGGGCTATCATCAAGAGAACAAGCAACAACATACGCTGGTGAGTATGTGGAGAAAGGAGAACCCTCATACTCTGTTTGTAGGAATGTAAATAGTTGCGGTCACGATGGAAATAAGTGTGGAGTACCCACAAAAGATAAAAATAGAACCATATGATCCAGCTGTACCACTCTTGGTACAGAAAGGCAGAAAGATTCTAAGTCAGCAAACCACAAAGATGGGACGCTCTATAGCTACCACTGCTATATGCAAAATACAGAACCTTGGTAGCCTTCAACAGATGAATGCATAAAGAAAACATGACATGCATGGACAAATAGGTTTCATGTGCTATTTTGTTCCCCAATGTAGCAACTCCAGAGATGGGAATTTGAGGAGGTGATTGGATATTATAGATATAGATATAATGATAATTTATTCCACCAGAAAGAAGAATTAAGCTATATAATTTGTAGAAAATAGAGTGAAACTGGGGATCATCATGCCAAGAGACAGATATATCAAATACATACTTTGTCTTACATTCAGAATGCAGAGTTAATACATGTATGAAGATGCATGTAAATATGTATAATTGAGATATATATTCCCATTAATTTGTTAATCCACTGTTGTAATCATAGCTGTGTCGGCAATGGGAAGTGGTGGAAATTTTGGGAGGTGGGGGTCTAGTCAGAGGAAGTAGGTCATTGAGGGAATGCCTTTGAAGGGCATATTATCTCTGACTATCTCTCTGTCTCTGTCTCTGTCTCTGTCTCTCTCTCTCTCTCTCTCTCTCTCTCTCTCTCTCTCTCTGTATGTCCCTGTGTCTGTGTGTGCCCTGGCCATCATGAACTGAGCTGTTTCCCAAACACACATGCTTCTGCCATCACAAACCTATCTTGCCTCAAGCAACCTGGCCAATGACTATAGACTGAAGCCTCTGAAACCATAAGACAGTATAAATCTTTCTTCCTTAAAAGGAAGAAAGAGGAGGAGGAGGAGGAAGAGGAGGAAGAGGAGGAGTAAGAAGAGGAGAAGGAGGAAGAAGAAGAAGAGGAGGAGGAGGAGGAGGAAGAGGAGGAGCTGGAGAGATGGCTGAGAAGGTAAGACTCTTCCTCACAAGCAGAAGGTCCTGAGTTTGGATCCCAGGTGGCACAAAAAAAAATGCCAAGCAGAACAAGTGATGACCTGAATTTCTGGACCTGGTGAACAGAGCCTGGGAAATTCCAGACCAAAGCAAATGGGAGGCAGAAGTAATCGAGGATGATTCCTGAAGTCACCCTTGGTCCTCTGTAGGGACACAAAGTTCCCTCTGATACACACACACACACACACACACACACACACACACACACACGCACGCACGCACGCACACGCACGCACGCACACGCGCGTGTGTGCCTTTTAAAAAAAACCTTTATTTATTTATTTATTTATTTATTGTGTGTGTGTGTGTGTGTGTGTGTGAATTAAATTTTAATTCTAGGTAAATATTTGCAAAATTTAAGACATATTTAATAAAACACTTGTCACTTGTCTAAAATCCAAATCTAGTTGAGCATCCTTTATGTTTGCTTGCCAAATCTGCTGACTCTAACCAATCTACAGCATTAAATCTCTTGTAAACTCACTAGATTTAATAACATAAAATGTCCAACAAGTCTTTAGGTAATTCTGGTTGTCAGTCAGGGCAGGGGATCCTGGCAAGAAGGCAGCAGTCATAATCCAGACCTTCTGGCAAACTACAGATCTCTCTGACTCGGAACCCGGTGCCTCGTACCCAGCGGAATCGACCCGTGCAGCTGCCAAAGCTTCACATGGGGCCTGGATGCGAGGCCCTAGCTCTTGATTTGCTTGTGGCTTTGAGAAGTACCATGACATGTCAGAATTAAAAATAAACAAAATTGAAGTCAGAAGAACTGCTGTTTTCTGTACTAACAGCTGTACAAACTTGGAAGGTCACTTAGGCTCCATGTTGCTCATGAATTTATTTTTGTATTAAAGAAACATGTATTGGAGCTGAGGAGACGGCCCGGTCAGAAAAGCGCCTGCTGTGCCCGCGTGAAGACCCGAGTGCAGATCTCAGCACAAGGCGGAGGATGGAGCATCCGGAACACCAGCCCAGCCAGTCCAGCTGATCAGTGAGCTCTGGGTTCCATGACAGACTCTGCGTCAACAAAAAAGGTGAAGAGTCGGGAGAGGAAGATTCCTGAAGTTGATTGACCTCTAATCTACACATACACACACCTGCAGGTGCACCTACACGTATATATGTATATTATATGCAAAAAAGAAAAGAGAAGAGAGAGCAAGAAGGAAGAAAGGAAGGGAGGGAGGGAGAGAGAGGAGGAGGGAGGGAGGGAGAAGAGGAGGGAGGAGGGAGAAGAGGAGAGAGGAGAGGGAGGGAAGGAAGGAGGGAAGGAAGGAGAGAAGGAGGGAAGCAGGGGAAGGAGGGAAGAAGGGAAAGAGGGAGGGAAGGAAGGGAAGACAGGAGAAAGAGAGGAGGGAGGAAGAAAGGGAGGGAGGGAGGGAGGGAGGGAGGGAGGGAGGGAGGGAGGGAGGGAGGGAGGGAGGGAGGGAGGGAGGGAGGGAGGGAGGGAAAGAAGTTTATTGACTGTTTTACGGGTGAGGTCTTCTGCCAAACCCTGGGGTTCACGACAATGAACAATGCAGGGATTGTCCTGCCATTGTGGAAGACATGAAGGTGGCATAGGTACCCTCTATCTCTGTACACACAGGTTCTGCCTCAGATCCAACCAATGCAAACTGATATATTCAACCAAAGATGTGTCCACAGTGACTAAAGATATATAGACTTTTTCTTGGCATTATTCCCTAAACAACACTGTACAACCACTATTTACCCAACATTTCCATTGAATTGAGTATTATAAATAATCAAGAGATTATTTAAAATATACATGCGAGTACATACAGATTACATGCAAAATCCAAACCATCTTATGTACTGGAGTATCCCCAGACTTTGGTGGCTGTGAGGAAGGCTGTGTAACACACAAATAACAGAAATGCAAATGAAGGGAGAAGATGGGCAGCGCTTTGGAGCATCGTACATGCCAAGGGCAGTCATCTGGACCTGGGCTTCTTGAGGCGGCATTGAAAAGACCACTGTTGTGCTGAGACTTAGCAGATGAAGAGAACTCAGTCAAAGAAACCAGGAGTAAGGAAGGCCCATTCCAGACAGCAGAACCAGCGCAAGTCAAAAGCCCAAGGATACTCATCACATGTTTTGAGTTCGATATTTTGTTCTTTGCTCTCTGGGGTCTTGATGACTTGAGAGGTCAGTCCATCCCAAGGTCAGCCATCTTAGAGACATCAAAATGGTCTTCGTGTGTCTTTCATATGCAAACCAGCCAATCCAGGGCCCACATTCAATGCCTCCTTTTTCCGTCTCTGCTGAATCACTTATCTCGCAGCAGCAGGTTCTAAGAGGGATTTTGCAGATCAATCGCAGACTGCCATGCTGCCTACAGATAGATTCCATCTCATCTTTTCCTGTCAGATCCATGTATCTTTCGGGCCTTTCTATTGTCTTACTGCATTGACTAGAACTTCTGGCACAAAATTGAATGTGAGTGATTAAAGACAGATGCCCTTGTTTTAGAACTAAAGAACATTTAGATACACTTTTACTATAGTGTGTGTACCCTTTGTCAAATTGAAGAAGATACACACACACACACACACACACACACACACACACACACCATTTCTACTTTTCTGAGAGTTTTAGCATGGTTTTGGCAAGTGCAGTTTCTCTGTATCAGTTGATGATATTATATAATTTTGACTTCAGTTTGTTACCAAGGTGAGTTACATTTATTGATTTTTGAACACTTAACTAGCATACCCACAGAAGGAAAAAATCATACTTGATATGGTATATTAATTTCTGTGACCAAATATCTGGCAAGAAGCAACTTAAGGAATAAAGGTAATTTAATTTGTTGGTTCTCATAGGTAAAGGGATTCCTGTTGTGAGGAGTGCGGAGTGTCAGAAATCTGAGACTGGACAGGAAGTGGGGCCTAGCTGTAAAATCTCAAATCCTGTCTCTAGTGACCCACTTCCTGTAGCAAAGCCTCCCCCCCTAAATGTTTTACAACCTTCCAAGACAGCACCAGCAGCCAGGGACCAAGTGTTCAAATACATAAGCTTGTGGGGACATTTCACATTCAAACCACAGCACATAGCATATAAGGTTTTATATATAAGCTGCTGAATTTTATTTGCAAATATTTTATGCCATGTCTAGTTTTGGTATCAAGCCAGTCTGGTTTGAGTGTCTCTAACTTTTCTCATGTTTTCTGGAAGAGGCTGTGTAGAATCAATGCTAACTCATCTGTTCTTTAACACTTGTTAGAAGTATCTAGTGAAGCTCCCATGGCTTTGTTTTTTATTTTTAATTACAAATCAAATTTTCTTTAAGTTATAGAGCTAATCAAATCATCTATTTCACATTTGGTGACCTGTAGAGATTTATATGTTGAAGAAAATGTTTATTTCAAACTAAGGCATCAAATTTATGTGTATTGAGTTGTTTGGGCTTTTCTGGATAGTACTGATATCTTCGAGTCTAAACTGGCATACCAGGTTTCATTGCTGATACTGGAAGGAATTATATGCATTCTTTTGATATCTTGCTGAACATTTAAATAACTGTATTGGCCTCAAAGATCTCTTTGGTTAACTTTTCTTTATTGTTTTTTCTCAATTCTTTAACATATATTGTCATCTGTTTTGTTTTGTTTTGTTTTGTTGGGTTTGAGTTCCCAAAGTTCTTGGAATATATACTTACATTATTGATTTGCCTTTTCTTTTTTCTAATGTATACATAGAATGTTATAATCTCCATCTCAGCACTTCTGGAGATGTGCCCCCATAAATTTTGATACTATATTTTCATTTTCACTCAGTTTCATGTATTTCTGAATCCCTTTGAGAGATTCACTTCAAATTCTGCGATTTTGGGGGTTATGTTTTTGAGTTTCCAAGAGTTTGGAATTTTTCCCATCATTCTTCTGGATTTATTTCTACTTTGATTCTGTTGTGTCAGAAAACACATGTGATTTCAATTCTTTTAAATTTGTTGAGGTTTCTTTGCAGCTTAGGATATGGTCTATCTAGACATATAATTTGAAGGTCTGCAAAGAGTGTATTCTGCTGTTGTAAGAGATTCTGTAATTGTCCATTCAGTGTTGTTGGCTGATGGCGTTGCTCTTTTTATGGTCTTGCTGATTCTCTGCCAGCTACTTTGTCGGGTATTGAGATGGGGCATCACAATCACCGACTGCTTGTAGATTTGACCTTTTATCCTCTGGTTTTGTCTTTGCTTCCTACACAAGGTAGGTTCTGCCAGATAACTACATAATGTCTCTGTGCATCCATGGTCACTTTCTTTGCTCTGAAATATACTTCATCTCCTATTTAAAGCCCTTCCGACTGTTTCCTGATAAACGTTTGTATTGCACACCATAGCATTTTCCATTCTTTTACTTTCACTATATTCAAAAAGACCTTTTTATAGACAGCAATACGGTTAAGTCCTGTTTTTTAGTCCATTCTGCCAATTTCTGTTTTTTATTTGCTGCATTAAGGCCGTTTGGGTTTAATGTCATTACTGGTTCGTTAGGGCTTAAGGCTGCCACTCCATTTATTGTTTTCTGGTTTTCATTTCTCTATTTTCCTTTTCTGGCATTAGTATAGGTTACTTAAGCTTTCTTACAAGTCTATGTTGCTCTAGACTAATTTTGAATGTTTGCTCTGTACAGTTTTTGTGTGGGTAGCTGCTCTACTATGATATTACAAACACATCACTGTCCATTCCCATCGTTATTTGACCAGTTTAACTGAATTATAAGCACCTATCTCTTTGCAAACCATTTATCCTCCCCCGTTTATGACATAATTGATTTAAGCTGCTTAGGGACACTCTACATGGAAGGATGGAGCCCACCCAAAATGTGGTTTGGATCCCATGACTGATGGCTCTATACATTCTCCAAAAGAAATGAAAGGTTTGGGACTCATTGAGCTTCCAAGAATATCTAAAGTTGGCTGAAAACAGCCTAGAAAACCTGGGAAAGAAAAACAGGTTAAGGAACCGGGAAAAGGAAAAGAGCTCAGGGTAATTAGGCAGACCAGTCAGTAGAAAGGTTCCTGTGATTTGAATTTACAGCTTGTACTGTTTCAAAGGCAGGCAAATGCAAACTCTTACCAGCCACAAGTGATGAGGGATGGAAGAAGGTCTGTCACTTTGAACAGTGTCCACCACCAAATATAAAAAGCACTGGAGGGGCTGGAGAGGTGGCTCAGGGGTTAAGCTTCTGCCTTGCAGGCGGAAGGTCCTGAGTTTGGATCCTAGACCCCACGTATAGACGCCAGGCGGAAGCGGGGGCGGCCTGCGTTTCTGGTCCTGGTAGGGCGGAGCCTGTGAATCCCAGGGCAGAGTAAACAAGGAGGAGGTGGAGGCGTCCATGGTGGTTCCCGAATTCGTCCGTGGTTCTACACACACACACACACACACACACACACACACACACACATACACACACACATACACACACACACACACACACACACACACACACACACACGCACAATTGAATAAATAATAATAAAAAAAATTTTTTTAAAAAGCACTGGAGTCCAGGGAGATGGGTCAGCAGGTAAAAAACCGCACGAGCCTGATGACCTAAATTTTGATCTTTTGAACCCTCCAGTAAAAACCAAATGAATGTTATGGCACATCCGTTATCCCAGCACTCCTGCGGAAAAATGAGCTATAGAGACAGGATCAACCAGAAGCTCACAAGCTGGCCAGCCTGGAGTATGCCATGCCCGGGGAGATATCCTACCTCAAACAAGTAGAAAATGAGATCCCACTCCTGAAAAATGTTCTGTGGTCTCCACACATGCTCAGTGGTCATGGATGGATGGATGGATGGATAGATGATAGATAGATGATAGATAGATAGATAGATAGATAGATAGATAGCTAGTCAGCTCGATCAATAGATACCTCGCTCGCTAGCCATAGATCGCTAGATCGCTATCTCGCTCAGCTAGCTAGCTCGCTCGCTAGATAGATGGACAGACAGACAGACAAAAAATAATACATAAATAACCAGATTCCAACTGTTACATCAAGATTTCCTTTATATATGTGTAAATAGATGCTCTCTTGTGTACCAATTTAATTTTCTTGATGTTTCCCTAATAGTTTAGTTGTTTTCTTTGTGGGTTTGGGAAAATTATAGCCAACATTATAACATAAGTATATAGTTTGGGTTAATACCACATTTTAATAATATGTAAACCCTTGTTTCTATACTACCCCATTCTCTCTATCTCATTGGAACAGGGTGTTGTCACAGAAACCATGTTAAATTTTTGCATGACTGTTGACATAGTTTAAATAATTATTGCTCTACATTTTTGTCGTTTAAGTCAGAAAAGATAAAAAATAAAGACACCATTATACTGTTTCTATAGATGCCTCCCAATGATAAGCTTCCTTTTTCAGTGAAAAGCCTCATGTTGATGTGCCTGGAATCTCTGAAGCCCGTTGCCCCATGACGCCCCAGAAGTGGACCCTAAGCACTTGGACTGGAGGCTCAAGAGGGGGGCACAGCTACTGCACACCTTGACCAAAGAGCAGCCTTCTCTCTGGAAACTGAGGCATGCAGCTTCCAGAAGGACACACATGAAGCCATATGGTGCACCAGTTAGAGAAATCAGCCTGACGGGCAATCAAGAGCAATCACGTAGCAGCAGATGCTACTTGGGTTCATCCTCACAGCCAAGGCATTGTAGATTTCTTCGTGTGGATTTGAACTGCTGCCCACTTGTCCATTCGTCTGTCCTGAGGATAACACACAGTCGTTCCAGACTCAAAGACCCCCTTCAGTATTTCGTGGGGGGTGAAGCAGGCAGTGACCAATCCTTTAGCATTTTGTGGGGGGCAAAGCGACCAGTGACCAGTCCTATCACCTTCTGCTCCTCTGGGAATGTACAGCTTGAGAGAACATAAATCTCTTGTTGAGGACCTTTTTTTCAATATTTTGAATATGTCATCCCATTATCTCCGCCCTAG
Source organism: Typhlomys cinereus (assembly GCA_023101885.1). Classification (NCBI taxonomy): domain Eukaryota; kingdom Metazoa; phylum Chordata; class Mammalia; order Rodentia; family Platacanthomyidae; genus Typhlomys; species Typhlomys cinereus. The sequence continues at coordinate 1,208,198 of JALPQD010000403.1, forward strand.
TTGCTGATAAAGCAGCAGCTGTTAATCTTACTGATCTTATGTAATAAGTTGCTTGTCTATTGCTGCTTTTAACATTTTTTTCTTATCTTCAGTTTTGACAGTTTAATTAGGATGTGTTTATGTGGGTCTTTTTTTTAATTCATTTTACTTGGAGTTTATTAAGCTTTCCATATGTAGAGACAAATGCTTCTCATCAAAACTGAGAAGTTTCTGGCCATCATTTCTTTAAATATTCTGTCCCTAGCCTAATCTCCTGCTGTGTTTCCTATCATACATATTTTGCATACTTAATGATGTCTCACGGATCTCAGGTTTTGTTCATTTTTCTTTATTCCTTTTTCTCTCCTTACCTTAGACTACATGTTCTTAGAGGCCTATTTTTGGTTCACAAATTCTTCTGCTGAGAGTCTTTATCTTGAGCTTTTCAGCTCAGGAATGAACATTTTCAACTCCAGAATTTCTGCTGGTTCTTTCCATACTGACATTCTCTATTAGCAAGACATCATTCTTGGGATCTCTTCCCAGTCTCATGCATGGGTTTTGCCGGGTTTTTGGATATATTTTAAGTAGCTTATTTAACCTTTATTTACTAAGTACAATGCATGAGCTTCTTCCTTGTTTCTTTGCATGTTGAAACAGGACACTTTAAATAATGTAATGAGGCACCTACCCCTCATGGCACTCCACGTCTGTAGTCTTTTCTAGCTCCTTGCCCTTCATGGAGTCCATGAGTTCTCCAGGGTGCCTGCCCCTCATGGCTTTCCACATCTGGAGTATGTGAATTCCGTTTTTTTCTCTGCTCTAATAAATTCTACATTAATAGAGAAAGAAAGAAAGAGAGAGAGAGAGAGAGAGAGAAAGAAAGAAAGAAAGAGAGAGAAAGAGGAGAAAAGAGAAGAGAGAAGAGAGAGAAAAGAAAGAAGAGAGAAAAAGAAAAAAGAGGAAAAAGAAAATAAAGACCGAGAAAGATAAAGAACAGAGAGAGAGAACAAGAGAAATAGACAGATAAGAAGAAGGAAGGAATGAGTCTCGCCATAAAATTACGTAATTCCTCTCAGGACGACACTATGCCGGCGAGTCAGAGCATCAAGACAAAGCATACCTACTTACCACTCCGTGCCACCTCCCCGCCTCACTCCACCCCCACGCTCCCTCAAGACCATTCCTACGCCCACAGCTTCCTACTTTACTTACTGACCTGAAAATAAAGTTCCATTCTCCAGGATTTGGATTTGTTATTTGTAGTTCATGTTGCTAACTTTTTAGTGATGTTTCTGAACTAATACAAGCTCTGTATTGTTTGCTATTTGTGACCACAGAATTCTGTCCTGTTAGCTTGCTGAGCAGCTAATGATTTCTCTGGATTCCTTTAAAAGACCAAGAACAGTAAGCCCATCAGTCTCTGCTATGTGCATGCATCTTAGAAGGGAACCTTCATCTCAGCCAAGTGGGTAACATTTTGCCTTAGCCTTCCCTTTTCTGTCTCCAGAGTCTCAACCAGAAGGAGAAGACAAGAGTGTTCTCAGTTCTGTCCTGAGGATAATGCATGTTCCCAACCCTTGTAAGCAAACATCCTTGCAGATTCCAGGGCCTATTGGAGCTTTGCAGACTCCTGTGGACATCTTTCCCCTTTAAATTTTTCCTTCCCAGTTTTCTGATCATCTTGATGTTTGTCCCAACTACTGTCACCACCACAGGTGGTTGTGATGACAAGCCGTCGCCACTGATCATTTCTGACTAATTCCACTGAGTTGTTTGCACTATGTAATAATTAGATCAAATCCCTCTCTGTCCCTCCTGCCTGCCCAGGACAGGACTTGTTTGCAGTCCTCCCTCCCAGGTAAGTTCCACCAGCACCCAGGTCCCCACTCGTCCCAGCTCCTCCCACCAGCCAGCCTGAGCAACACCCAGGCTGCCCTGTGCTTGGGTGGGCCACTAAGCCAAATCCCAGGTCCCAATTGAAGAGCTCTGTCATCTCCATCAGCCCCTCTGCCCCTCCAGCCACCGGGGACCCTCGCTTGTGTGGTGCAGGGAGGACACACTAATCCTCCAAATTCAACAGAGTCCAAAGGAAACTCAAGAAAAGCTCTAAGGCAAAGGCCATACATCTGAAGTCCTCTAAAATTATCCTATCAACGTGGGAAAGATTCTTCACATCCAGCCCAAAATTAAGTAAACCCCTTTTTTTACCATCCTGATCTTTTCAAGTATTAATCACTGCAGATTAACTTTTCCATATAGCCACCCTCAAAGCATATACAACTTCAGATATTATACCACTCACCCTCATATATCACCAAGGTACTAAATCATAAAAGTGCACTACCATACTAATATTCGCCCCATCTACTAAAACTGACTTAATTGATGTATTAACAGTCTAATAGTCTCATCTAGGAAATAACAATAACAACAGACAAACGTACCCAACTCCAAGGCAAACACTAGTAATAACTGCCCAAGAGTAGTAATACCAACTAAAACAGTTCAGTCAAAAACACACAGAAACTGAAAGATCTTAAGAGACAAAACAACAATGCCCAAGTCAAAGCACAGATCCATGAGAAACAAAACCCAAGAAAACAAATCTCTCACTGAAAGAATTAACCCCATAATGATAGATTCCAACCAGAACAAATTCACAGAAAATAGCCAAGAAAGCCAGACCCAAGATAACGACTTTCAAAGTATGATCATTACCATGATCAATACTATGAAAGAGGAAATCCGGGAAGAGTTAAACAACCACATCAACCACTTTCAACAGGAACATAATAGACACTTGGAGGAGTTGAGAAAAACAGTTCAAGAAACAAAAATAGGCATAGAGCAGTTAAAACAGTCTCAGGCAGAGTTCAAAATTGAACTAAAAGACAAGTTATCTTCAACCCAGAACTCAACAGAGAATCTTATCAGCAGAACTAACAAAGCAGAAAATAGAATTTCAGATCTTGAAGACAAAGTGGAAGAATTAACCAGCTCAATGGAAGAGGTTGTTAATGCCAAAAAAATACTTGTGCATCCATGGAATACCAGAACAAGAATCAGCCTGGGTTGACATTGTTGCTCATTCAATAATTGAAGTACGGCTCTCCAAGCTCTTCTCGCTTTTACTGTTTCCATTGAGAAGTCGTTTGTTATTTTAATAGGTTTACCTTTAAAAGTGACTTGCTTTTTTTCCCTTGAAGCTCTCAGCACCATTTCTTTATCTTGAATGTGGAGTGTTTTAACTATTATTTGTTGTGGCGAGTTTCTGTTTTGGTCATATCTGTTTGGGGTGCGGAATGCCTCTTGTATATGGATGGGCCTCTCATTCTTTAGATGAGGGAAGTTTTCCTTGATGATAGTTTGAAAATTTTCCTCAGGTGTGGTATTTTGGGATTCTTAGTCTGGTATTCCATGAATATGCACGTTAGGCTTCTTCAGGGTGTCCCAAAACTCTTGAATATTTCTCTCAAGTATCTTTTTGGCTTTAACAACCTCTTCCATTGAGCTGGTTAATACTCCCACTTTGTCTTCAAGGTCTGAAATTCTATTTTCTGCTTCGTTAATTCTGCTGATAAGACTCTCTGTTGAGTTCTGGGTTGAAGATAACTTATCTTTTAGTTCAGTTTTAAACTCTGCCTGAGACTGTTTTAACTGCTCTATGCCTATTTTTGTTTCTTGAACTATTTTTCTCAACTCCTCCAAGTGTCTGCTGTGTTCCTCTTCAAGGCGATTGATGCATTTATTTAATTCCTCCCGGATTTCCTCTTTCATAGTATTGATCATGGTAATGACCATGCTTTGAAAGTAGCTATCCTGGGTCAGGCTTTCTTAGCTATTTTCCGTGGGTTTGTTCTGGTTGGAGTCTATCATTATAGGATTAATTCCTTCAGTGGGAGATTTGTTTTCTTGGGTTTTGTTTCTCATGAACTTGCACTTTGACTTGGGCATTATCGTTTTAACTCTTAAGACCTTCTTTCAATTTCTGTGTGTTTTTCACTGAACTGAATTATTTGGCCTGGAGCACCTCCTGCTCCAGCTGGCTGGTGGGAGAAGCTGGGTCAGTGGGCTGCCTGGGATTTGGGATTGGGCAGGGACAGCTTACCTAGGTCGTGGACGCAAAGGGGTCATCTAGGGCCCTTGGACAGACCATGTGAAATGTCCACATGAATAACAGTTCTTGGTGCCCATATAGGGCTCTAGGTCCCTGGGAATGCTCGCATCCAGGCGGGTGGGGAAAGAGAGGAGGTGGCAGGGGCAGGGACACAATTAACCTGGGGAGCTGGGGTGTGGCGCCTAGGCCAATCTCTTTGATGAACACAGATGCAAAGATTCTCAACAAAATCTTAGCAAATTGGATTCAAAAAGATATCAAAAAGATCATTCATGGGGATCAAGTAGGCTTTCTCCCAGGCACACAAGGTTGGTTCAACATATGCAAATCAATAAACGTAATTCACCATATAAACCAGTCCAATATTCAGGACCACATGATACTCTTGATAGATGCAGAAAAAGTTTTTGAGAAGATCCTCAATGTAAGGCCACAGACTATAAAAACCCTAGTTAAAAGGATAGGGAACTCCCTCGAGCTGATTGGACTAGGTCAGCAGTTCCTAATCTGAAATCCAATAGCACAGTCAATACAACCATCAACAGATGGGATCTTATGAAATTAAAGAGCTTCTGTTCAGATAAAGAGATTGTAACTCGATCACAAAGGCAAACCACAGAATGGGAGAAAATCTTCAGTAACCACACATCTGATAGAGCTCTATTATCCAGAGTGCACAAAGAATTTAGAAAACTAAACACCAAGGAAACAAATGGCCCAATTAAAAAATGGGCCTTGGAACTTAAAAGAAACTTTACCAGGGAAGAAATTGAAATGTCTAACAAATATCTTAAAAAATGCTCCACATCTTTAGCCATCAGGGAAATGCAAATCAAAACCCCCTGAGATATCATCTCACCCCTGTCAGGATGGCAAAAATCCACAATACAAACAACACCAAATGCTGGAGAGGATGTGGAGAGAAGGGAACTCTCCTACGTTGCTGGTGGGAATGCAGGCTCATACAACCGCTCGGGCGAGCCATCTGGCGATTCTTTAAAAAGTTAAAGATTGAAATGCCATATGACCCTCCTATTCCACTTTTGGGAATAATCACCCATACAGCAAAAATTCATCTCAATAGCACAAGAACAACCATGTTCATAGTAGCACTGTTTACAATAGCAAAGTCATGAAATCAACCCAAATGCCCAACAGTTGACAAGTAGATAAGAAAAATGTGGTACATTTATACAATGGAGTACTACTCAGCCATCAAAAATGATGAATTAATAAAATTTGCCGGGAAATGGATGGAATTAGAAAAAATTATATTGAGTGAAGTATCCCAGACACAGAAAATTAAGCCCCATATGTACTCCCTAATGGGTAAATCCTACTACCAAACCCCCTTAGTGATGCACTCAAAGATAAATCTCTGTAATACCTACAGTAATTGCAAAAATTATAAGCAGGGAGGGAAGGGGAAGGAGGGCTTCACCAGAAACAAGGTAAAAGAGGATCATGCTACAGCAGAGAAAATAGGCCACCATCAAGGACTGCAAGTAAGTAATAAGACATCTGGTTGGGCCGCAGTCTCTCCTTACTGGTCACTTGCGTCTGATGGGGTATGATCTCACCAGAAAGGGAGGGCATACAACACTTTGCAGGTTGGGGAACGATTATCAGGAATTCAGGATAATCCTCACTTTCATAGCAAATCCAAGGTCAAATTGGCCTATTTGAGATCCTGTCTGAAAAGAAAAATATCAAAAAGAAAATTCAAACCACATTAAAACAGAAAAAAAGAAAGGGAGGGCATAGAGTCTGGCAGATAGAAGGTAACCATCCTGCAAATGGGAGACTGAACACCCTCCCTCACAACGGTCTCCTACTCTTAGTCCATCTACCTTTGAATCTACTCTTATAATAAGACTCTATTTTAATAGCATTTTATCTCTGGCGAGGAGGTGACATCTACTACCCATCAGAATCGAGCCAAGGGTGGTGCAGGAGCAGCAAAATTGAAAAAAAAAATCCATAAACCATAATTCGGAAAATCAGAGACTCTACATCAACCACCTGGAACCAGGCCACCCTAATCTCTTCCCATCCTAAAGCTCAGGGAAATTTGCGGAAGAGGGGGCAGTAAGATTGTAAGAACCTAAAGATGGGGAGGAAAAACGATATGCAAGATACTTCATACAAGTTAAGGCCGAAGTAATTATAATAGGACTTTGCATGACCTGCGCAATAACCAATATATCATTGAACCCCCAAAGTCTAGTATGGATCACAGGCACTAGGATCCTTAGAGGCAAGAGATTAACAGCCACACAGTGTTGCTATACTAAAGGGGAACACAAAAAAGAGCTCTAGGCAATGCCACTGAATCCTTACACCTCATCAGAGAGGAGGACCCAGAGAGAAGTTTGATATGCACACTAAAGAATGCTCCAGAATGGGGAGGGAGGAGGGAGCACTGGGAAAAAGGGAAGGAGGGGGGAAAGAAAAGGGAAAAGGGAGGAGGGAGCAAGGGGATCCAGGGAGGGGTGGAGGGAGGAAGGGGAATGGGGTACTTAATCAACATTGTATGAGTGAAATAAATGAATAAAAAATAATAATTAGATCAAATGACGGAAACACTAGCAGGTCAGACAGTCCTCTGGGAACGACCTCTGGAGCACCTGCACCCCCATCCTGTTCTTATGGTGGTCCTGGCTGCTGGCTGCCACCTTTGTTATGGTCGATTATTCCTGTACAACCGCAGACTAGGAAGAGAAGATGGAAAGAGAGAGAGCGAAATGCCACAAAGCTGCTGTTTTTACTGAGATGGTTTTCTTGAACAAATGCTTCCCAGATTGTAGCAAGCATTGTTCAGTTCCAGAAGTCTGAAAAGGTCGGTGTTGACTGTTTTACACAATCCTCCTTGGTCTCATGATGTCCTGAAGACCTTTGTCACTCCCATACATCCTTTTCACACTTAGAGCTACATCAGAGCCTAGGATTTCTGCTTCAGTCATGTGACCTAAACTTGAAAAGCGACATGTCCACCATACTTACCCAGGTTTTCCTTCCTTCCAATGCTCTCAGATTTCTCCTTCAGTCATTTCCTGCTTAGAGAATCTCTTCCAAACCATTACACAAGGGTACATTTGCCAGCCCCAAACTCTCCTGGTTTTCCTTCATCTTGAAACTTTTGGGTTTCCCTTCATTCCTAGAGGATGTTTTCACTGATAGATTATGGGCTGATGGCTCTCGTTCTTTTCATCACTTGACAAATGTACCTCTTTCTGTCTCCACAGCATTGATTTGTGATTCCACCGTCGTTAGATGTCTCCCTGTGAGTCAACAGGATTTTTCTGTCTGGCTGTTTTCCATGTTTTTCTTTGTCTTGAACTTTCAGAAGTTTGACTGTGTTATGGACCCTGGGGGCTTACGCTGTGGAGTCCACTCGGCTGCTTGGACTCTGTAGTATTGTGAGCTGTGCCACATTTGAGGGACTTTAGACAATTATTTCTTGGAGCATTTTTGTCTGGCCCTCTCTTCCTCCTCTTTAGAAATAGAGTCCATGAAAAAAATCATACTAGACTATGTTTTATCACAATGCAAATATGCCAAGTAGAGACAGTTAGTAAATTACCAAGAACTTTTGTCTGTCATCATAAGCAAAGATGGTCTTTTTTCGTAACCATTTTTAGAACTATGATATGGCAAACTTATAAAACTAATTTTGGAACTTTCTAGGGTTTTTCCCCCCTATGGTCTGAAAGAATTTAATTCAAGCACATAATTATGCAATATGAACTAGAAAGCGTTTCTCAAAATCCACTGGGATTTTTATTTTCAAGGGAAGCATCTGAATGCTTTTCTATTTATTCTGTGACTTTTGATCAGTGGGCATCTTGTTCTTTCATGAATTAATTTGGGGTTGTCTAATTTGGGTTAATGCTCTAGCAAAGTGTCATAATAAACCACATTTATTCATTGACACGCTCTGAGGGTCAAGAAGCCCAAACCAAGGGGTCAGCACAATCTTGTCCATGTGTCTGCTTCCACCCAGGGAGAACCCCACTTCACAGTGTCCTCTTCTAGGTGGCAGGGTGAGAAATCAGCTCCTGCACTCTTTCCTGTGGGCACATTCCTACTGAAGCCCACACCCACCCCCCCCGTCCGAATCCACCCCTACACATCAATTAGGGGTTAGCACCTCAAGGTAAGAAGCTGGGAGCATCAGGGAAATTTGCGGAAGAGGGGGCGGTAAGAGGGTAAAGCAAAAGGATGGGAGAGCAATGATATATAAGATACTCTATACTAGTTAGGGCTGAAGCAATCAAATTGGACTTTGCATGCCCTGCGCATTGTCCAACACACTGTTGACCTCACACAAAGTCTAGCATCTGCTAAAGCACCAAGAGCCTTGGAGTTAAGGATTGGTGTTCCTATACCTAAGGGAACACGGGAAAGGGTTCAGGGAAATGCCACTGGGTCCTTGTACGTCATCGGAGAGGAGGGCCCAGAGGAAAATCAGACATGCTCAAGAAAGGACTCTCTGGAATTGGGGCGGGGAGGCACTGGGGGATGGGGGAGAGGGAGGGAACTGGCGGGGGAAGGAGAAAAGGGAGGGAACTGCGTACCTAATAAGTTTGTATGAGCTGAAATAAAAAAAAAAAGCTGGGAGCAGCATAAACATTGATAAGATGGACTAGCTTACATTTTTTTAGAAAAGTACCTTTCTCTTATGTCTTTCATATTTAATATCACTGAGTTATACAACCTACTACTCATGATTTTTTCATTTCTTTTGAATCTGTAGTAGGCTTTTTTTTTCTTTCTCTCCCTTTTCTTAATACAGACTGTTAAGATTTGTGCATTAGAATTCTAAAAGAATAAGTGTTTGCATTTTTTAGTTTGTCTCATGATACTGCCTCTAATTTGCCATTGCTACCATTGGAATATTACAACATTAATCTTTGCCAGTCACTTCCTTTCATCTCGGCTCATATCTTTGTTGTCTGGCTTTTAACACCAGCCCCTTAAAGCTACTCGAAGGCTGAAGCCATATGTGGTGTGTGTGTTGTGTGTGTGTGTGTGTGTTTGCTTGTAACTGCCCAATGTACCTAGCAAAGCAATTGTAATCAAGGACGGTGGGCTAACGACCACCACGCATCTCATAGTCCTGAATACCTGCTGTTGATAATCACCTAAATCAAGTGCCAAAAATTAATGGTGAGATGGGAACCTTTATCTTTGTATCGGTCAATCTCCTGGTTTAGTGGCGGAGAAGATACATCCAGAAAAAGTTTGAAAACCAAGCAACGTAAAGTCAAGCCAAAGCCACCGGAGGAGTGGCCGCTGATAATTTCCAGTCCTATTCATGTTCCGGAACTTTTACAACCTCTTAGACCCTCCTATTAAAATGTGAGAAATCCAGGAAGCTGTTCTACTTGAACATCCTAGAAATACAGACAAGAATATTCCCCACATGTGTCTAGTTAAAAATGCCCATGATCTAAAGCTTCCTCTAGCTCACGTCCGAGTTGATGCTAGAGACACCAGATGTCACTTGTGAAGTGTGAAGTTAATTGAGAGAGCAATGAAAACACCTCAGTCTTCCTGGACCCTCCAAGGTGCGTAAATCAATCCGCTGATTACCTCGGTGATCTGTGGGTCTCTAAATTCCCAGAAATCCTGGGGGATTGGACCGCCCCAGCCTCTGGCCACCTCACTATGAGGAATTTCTGTGTCAGGCATAGACCTTCCAAAGAGCATTTGTCTGGTCCATGTGAAAATGCTCTCCCATGTCTCTCCCACAACAGGCGCTCAACACATGCAAACCTGGAGGCCTCCAGGTGGATCCAAGAGCAAAGAGGAAGAATGCAGAAAAAAAAAAAAGAACTGCATCTGAACGCAGTTCCAGGGATCTCATGTTGTACCTGATCACCACCATGACCGTTGTCTTTCTTCCCGCTCCCCCCATCTCCCCTGCCCCAGGCACTGGAACCGTCCACAGTGTCTCAGGAGGCCCATTGTCTAATTTCCTGGAGCAATGAGAAAGCCACCTTGGGGCAGGTCCACGGGGTGGCTCCCCAGGAAGTTCTGCTCACACCGCAACCCCAGTGCCTGCCATGCAATGGTGCTCAGTAAATACCTATAAAAAAATGGATGGTAGAACATCTTTTAGTTGAGCTGATCTCCACCTCCCTCTCGTAGCTAGATCTGGGCATTGGGAATCAGCCCCTCTGTTCCCTAACCCACCTCACTCCCTCTTCCTCGTGGCACCTACAGGCACCTTTCCCGCTTCCTATGTGACCACCTTGTGACCCAGGCTTTGGGAGACACTGAGCACTGGGAACCTACAGATTCAAGCAGGAGTGGGAGGAGAGAGAAGCTATATTGCCAGATGATCCAGACCCTTAGCCAGTGGCTATACTGTCCCCACCCTCTGGCACGGTGCCAGAAGCCTGGTCGACGGCCACCTCACCGACTTCTGGGATCTGAGCTGGGGATCTCGGACCAGTCATTCCCCCTTGCAAGTGATGATCCCTGTCTTCACCTTCCCACCTACCACTCTGGTATGCCAAAACAGAAAGACTGAGAAAACGAAGGTGTCGTGGAAAGGGAAAGAAGACAGTTGCTCCAGAATCTGTCGGGAGCCAGAAAATCCACACACTGACTGAGCTGACGGGCCTGAAGATAGGGTTGCTTGTTTTGCGGAAGGCACCCCGAGCAGAATGTGAAAGCCAGCGATGCTTCCAGAGCCAGAACGCTGCTTCCTTCAGCCGGCTGTGTGAAACACTCCAGTCCGCTTGCAGCATGCGTCTCGTGAAGCCACCCGCGCTTCATCTTTCAGCAAAGGACATCTTTAAGAAAAAGAGAAACAGGGCCCGGGGAAACGGCTCAGTGACAAAGCCTTTTGCCTCGCAAGCAAGAATTTGAGTTGGATCCCCAGACCCATGTAAAAATGCAGAGCTGGCCCTGGCAAGGAAATCCCAAGAACAAAGCAATATGGAATAGAACGATCCAGGATGATTCCTCGTGGCATCATGGGCTCACACAAGACACACATGCACACACACGAAAGGAGATAAATAAGTAAAAGCAGCTATTTTACCTAATTTTCCGCTTTAACTTAAATTTCAAGTTTTGCTTCATCTTTAAACGTTGTTGTAAGTTACCCGCTTTGAGCAGTGTAGTTAGAGAGCCCCAGAATGACACACACAGCCATGTGAAGGTTCCTAAGTGACTCCAACTCCCCTTGAGAAGCCAGTGAGCCTCAGAGCTGTGTGATCTCCGTCTAACTGAGAGACCATTAACTTTGCTGGATTCTGGCTGTCTGGAAATCCTCTCCTTTGGTGTTAAGCCTCACCTCTGGCGAGTCCTAAGGGGAAGGGGAATGCCTCAGGTTGCCAGCAGCTGTGTGGCTATGGACTTGTACATGGACTTGTACCAGTCTCTGCGGCTCAGCTCCTGGCATGTGGCAGTTTCAAGTGTCAACTTGACAAATGCAACTAAACCTTTGGGCACAACCTATGAAGAGTTATTTAGCTTCTGAACAAGCCTGTAGACTATCTAATTGCTGTGGGAAGATCCAACCCACAGTAAGTGGAGCCATTCCCTGCACAGGTTGATAAGATGGAAAAGAACTCATTGGTGACATGACAGACTGGCAAGCTAGAGGTGTACTTTGGCCCTTACACTCATCAGCAGATCCCTTCCTCCTCCTGGCATAGTGGACTAGCACTTGAAATCTGGAAAAGCCTGAAATAATATCCCCTTGTTCCCTAAATCGTTTGGATCAAATATTCGTTTCAGCAATGGAAAAGGAACTGAAGGGTTTGGGGATGTGGCGGAGTGTGAATCCCGGGCAGGGTAAACAAGGAGGAGTGGAGTGTCCATGGTGGTTCCCGAATTCCCCCATGGTTCACACACACACACACACACACACGCGCGCACGCACATTGAATAAACATAAAAAAAAAGATTTGATCTCAAACCATGATCAGGCAAATCTCCGCTGATAAATCAAGAGTTTGCTGCTTACTGGGGCCTTTCCTCCCTTCCGTTGGTCACTTTCTTCCAGAGCTCATGAACTTCTTCCACTTGAATTTCTCCTTTCCTCCTGCTGGGATTTTAAGTTGCAGCTTGATTCTCCTCCACCCACCGGAAGGACCCCAAGGAGTGGCATGAAGCACAGTTCTTGCAGAGTTCTAAATCTTCCTGCCTCCCCTCCTCTTCCCTCTGCCCCAGCTGCTACACTGGAGCTCCAGGTATTGACTTTGGATCTGCTTCTCCTTTAAATCCCTTGTAGATTGGAAAGAGAATTGAGGACTTCCTCCAACGGCGTTTTACCACAAGACCCCATCAGCTGCAGGTCAGTGGAGCATGGCTTCTAGTCCTTACCCAGATATAATGACACTTCGAGACAGCTGTGACTCTCCCCACGGACCTGCACCTGGCCACTCATTACACCGAAGACCGCGTCTTCCCTCTTCCTGCTCACAATTCCTGCAAGACTTGTTCAAGATCCAGCCCAGCCTGTGGGATCCTATCTTTGCAGGTCGCCTGCATGGTTGCTGATAATCAGTATCAAATGGCTTAGGGAACAAGGGGTTTATTCTCTCTTACGATTCCTGTTACAGTTCTTAGTCCAGCTTGACGGGAGAGCACGCACCACACACTAGGGCCGAGGACTGGCCACACCATCACCACTAACAGCTGAGGAGGGATGATCCTTACTGCCAGACCAGCATGTCTGACCAATATATAGAAGGATGCCAACTCTCTCAACCATTGGCTGTATTTATTCTTGGCTAATCCCACCCACTATAGGCTGGACCTTCCCCTCAGCTAGACAACTCCTGCAGGTTTGCTCTGGGTCTAACTCAACCACTAATTCTCCACAAATGTGTCCAGAGCTCCAACCCTCAAGTTAACCGGGGACACTATCCGATGGAGTCATCCCCCCAACTGGTGTGGATCTGGGCCTTCCTAGCTCGCACAGCAACTTGAACACGTGCATTGTGAGTCTTACACAGTTTTAAGACTCACCCATTCCCTGTCTCTCCTGCTGGTCTACATGGGGCAACCACTAGGAGGTGCTCGCTAAAGAACTTACCTGGTACAACAGATCCGTCCATCAGCAGTGTGCCCTCTATACATCCTAGGACAGGCAAGAGAGCAGGCTCACCTGAAAATTTCTAGGAGGCAGAGGAAAAGCTGGAGCAGGTCCCGCACCCTTGTACAGAAAGACCGTCTCCTGCTACAATGGCTCCGCTTACGATGGCCCTGACTTAGATGATAAAGCGAGATGTTGGATGCCAGAAATCACACAGAGTTTTGGATTTTCATCTTTTTCTGAGCTAGCAAAGGATATAGCATGCATGCGATGTAGGGGGGGGGGGTAGGGCGGCAGCGCCCACTGTATGCAGTCACTCAGATGAACTCCACAGTGAACCAGGCTGTTTGATTGGTTAGATAGATGTATTAAGCATATTTGCAGTTTATAGTTCCACATTGCCATGGGTGTATCAGCATCTGTGCCTACCAAGCATCGGGCAACATCACCCTTGGCATTCCACACTAGGCGCCTGGATGTCAATTTCCAACCAGCTTGCCATCTTATCTACCTGCCCAGGATACAGTGTCACTCACAAGGCTGTCTTCCCACACATCTCTCTAGGAATGCTCAGGGATTGCCGTAACTACACCCATATGTCCAAGGCTCAGCCTTCAATTGTCAAGTTGGCATCTGCAACTGTCAGTCATACTGTATCTCGGTACCTGAGTGGACTGCCAGCACTACGAAGACCTGAGCTGTGCACTGTAAACAAGCCAGGGAGGAACCTGGGATGCACTGAGCTAAGAGGAAGAAGCCGATCTGACGGGCTACCTAGTGTGTGCCCAATCATCTGTCTGTGGACAGCGAAGGGGGCAGGGGGCATGGATTAAGGGAGTGAGCAGGCAAAATAGGGGGTTTCTAAGTCAGTGAAACTTTCCTCTGGTGACGCTTATGTGTCACGCATTTGTCCAAACCCATGGAAAAGCCAACACCAAGAGCGTGTCCTAATATCAGCTACAGACTGTGAGTAACATGTGGTGGTCGCCAGGCCCTAAGCGTGCTCTCTAGAAATTGATGCATTAACACCTGGATAAGAAAGCTGTTAGGGTGGGAGTCCTCCCTGGGAGCGAGTATAGACAGTGCCTGTATAGACAGTGGCAGACTGGATTCCTCCCTTTGGGAGTTGAATTTGGCTCCTGTCTGTTCTTAGATCCCTTTTGTCTTTTGAACTGGCAAGGCTGAAACTTCCCCTACAGTTTCTTCCCTGTGCATTTGAGACCATTAACTATGTTAATACATGGATCACAAGACTATGCACATATCACAGTAACCGGGAACTCTACTTGAAACATCCATTGTCCATTCCCTTTTAGCAACCAGTGGTAATGTCACTTTTAACTCTACTGAAGACGTCATGTCTGATCCCAGCCAACAAGGAGATGTCACTTCCTGCCTTTTCTTTGCCAGCTGGAATGTATACATTACATAATCCTGGAGAGGTGAAAAAAAATAATCCGTAAAGAAGTTCTCCCTGGATCGTTTTTTTCTTATAAATATTCAGTTATGACAATAAAATTGGCTTAATGATGGAGGAATCCTTAGGCTTCCTCTGACCTGATGCCTATCAAGTCCTAACTTGCTCCCACTCTGTTCCTGCATGTAAGTCCGGGTTTGTGCTGGTTGGTGGATCCCGCACGTAGCAGAGAGCATGGGTCAGTCGTCCATCTGCTGTAAGGAAAGCGCTATGAGGCAGATGGTGATGCTGAAGGAGGCTGGTGGCTTTGTGTCTTCTCCTGTCAGTACTGCTGTGGACTTTAAGAAGTGAATTCTTCTGAAAAGGAGGGAGGGGGCGAGGAGATGGCTCTGTTGCTAAAGCCTCGGAAGCAAAAAAACAAAAGTTCTGTACCCGCGCAACCCCATGACAAAAATACCAGGAGGATATGGCACAACCTGCAATTACAGTCATAGAAGAGTGTAGAACCCCAGGCAAACAATAAATAAAAGAGCAATCCAGGATAATCCCTGTCAACCCTCCAACAGGTGCACACACTCAAGCGTATTCACACACACACACACACACACACCACACAACACCACAACCACACACACTTGTTTACATAAAAAGGGCGGGAAGGGAGATGGGCCAATGAGGGGGAGATTACAGGAAAGAGGAAAGAAAGTACCCCCCAGGGCCCAGCAGGCATTTACAGGGCGGTTCTCTGGCGGGCGGGAAGGGGACGACGGCCTCATGCAGGTGGACCCTGCGGCCAGAGAGAGCAGGCAACCGCTAAACAGCAGCAAGATGAAGGCATGCAAGCACCCCTCCCCACCCGCACAGAGATATGTGGCGCCTTCTGCAGGCACACAGGGACCTGGCCAGAAGGGAGAGCCCTGCCCTGAGACGCAGGCCAGCCATGGCATGTGAGGCACAGGAAGTCATCCTTTGCTGCCCACTGAGTGAGGTCAACCTCGGAAACCTGCGTGTCTACACATAGTCCTGCAGGCTTCGTGCCCGGGATGGCTTCTCATCATCATCCTGACTCCATCCGTCGTGCCTCTTAAGGGAAAGGGGGAACGCGTTCCTAGTACTGAGAGGAAATTCTGCCCAGAAGCTGCGGCTGTGTTGGGGGAAACCATTTTTATTAAGTATTCTGTGCAAATATAATACGATGTCAACTGCAGATGAAGTCATCGGCAAGGACAATGGTCATTGTATCCACAAGAATCGGGACCGCGTGTTACCCTAGGTAGAAACTATTTTGAAGGTACTTCATAAACAGTGCAAGGTCAGCCATACCGAGCATTCCAGAACACTCAGGGGAAGTCTCGTGTGGGCCCCCCCAGCTTCGGCGGCAGCCACCCATTGTTGGGTAGCTTCCTGCACTGGGCCGGCCCCCAGCTAGTCGCAGGGGCTGCAGGGCCGCAGGGAGGAACCCACAGCTCACTGCTCAGCCTGTATGCACAGGTGAGTGCTAGTCACCCCACCCCAACCCACCCCACCCCAACCCCATCCTCCACAAGCAGCGCAGTGGCACCTCCAGGACTCCGGCTTGCAGGCCAGTCTTCATGCCAGCTTCTATAGTAAGCCACCGGGAAAAGCAGACCCAGAGTGCTTTGCACTGGCATCTCGTAGCACCAGTGCTGGGTGCGGGCACAGGGAGGCGTGTTCCTTCCTACCTGGGCACTCGTGGTAAC